>JBBMKA010089423.1:0-13346 GCA_037833695.1 Sechiopsis laciniata
TTTCTGTGGTTTTTCCACCAGGTAACTTGGGACAGCACCAAGAGGGCTAGAGGAGGAGCTGAATGATCATGGGAGCTACCGGCACTCTGTTTATGTTATGTTTATGTTTATTGCTTTTATTCAGTATGTAGTTGGACACGGAGTCCGTAGGATTTGTATATGGAACCTGATGGAATGATTTGAATGTTTTGTAATTCGTTTATTTCAAATTATACTCTGGCCAAGGTTGTTTTAATGTTGAAACAGAAAGTATTTTTAAATGTTTATAAACAGGTTCCTTGGAGATTTAAATGGGTGTTTTATGGAAACTTTATTATTTTATGATTTCTATTGCTTTTTATGCATACATGCTGAGTAAGGACCAGGTTTAGGACCATTTTTGGGTCGGGTCTTTACAGTTGGTATCAGAGCCCAGAGTCATAGATTCTGTAGACTAACCTACTTTCTCGGTTGTTTGTCCCCATGATCATCAGGACTCCAACGACCGTCAGGTTTGTCTAAGTTCTTTGTTTAAGGGTTTTTACAGTACTTCATCTAGTATACATGTGTTACCTTTGTTGGCAGTGAGAGTCCAGGTGTGGACTAGTTTGTGGTTATGTGTAGATCACTAGTGTGCCGGTCACTCATAGAGGAGCAGAGACGTTTGGTACCACCAACTGAGGAGTTGGAGCTGAGCCAGCTGTAGCTGAGACCACATCTAGAGTTGATTAGACCCGCAGGCCACCTTTGGCCCTGGCTATTGTTTTGTAGAGAGAGGAGGTAGAGACTACCTTGCCTTAGAGTGAGACTCCAGGAGCAGAGTTGCTGCAACCATGAGAGCCATGGTTAGAGAGATGTTCGTTGAACATCAAGCAGAGGTTCAGGAGTAGAGCTTGAGCATGTCTGATGGACGAGATGCCAAAGGCCAGATTGACGAGTCTAGAGTTTTGTACGAGTTATCGGTGTTGCCGTCACTGGAGGTTGTGATCTTGTTGTCCTATTTGTAGCAGGGCCTAGAGTTTTGTTTTAGCAGCACTTCACGATGTGGCTGGAGGATGCTCGTTTGGCATCAAGCTTGGGTGCAGGCCTAGTTTGCACTGTTGTGCAGGTGATTCTTATGACCTCTTTGGATGTTCAGCATGTTTCTTCAGATGTTGCACCAAACGTGCCAGTTGGAACACTTGATCATGTAGCACGAGTGATCCATGTTGTTGGTAGTCAGATGGCCACGAGAGAAAAGATGTGTGAGGAATGACCGAGAGCATCATTCCATAAGTTTACCCGAGAGGTGGGTAAAAAGTTTGAGTTAGAGCACGCAGAGTTGAACCCTTGGTGTTCAGTCGTTAGTGGTGACTCTGTTGAGAGTTGGTTAGACTTCGGTCTCCTGTAGTGGTTGGTCTTTGTACTCTTATGAGTACCCTTGAGTAGCTTGTACCCGGTGTGGGTTGTTATTGGAAACCACATTAGAGCTGTTGGTTTGGAGCAAGACTGTGCTAAGTTTCCAAAGGTGCCCTTAGTTTGAGATTGCAGATGTATTCTGCTCGTTGTTGGTTTATTTATCGTCAGATAAGAGTTGTTCGTTGGAACGTGACCTTGGTTGGTAGAACCTTTGTGGTTGCTGTGTTAGAGGCCAGTTGGGACGGAGCAAGTTATGGTTTACTAGAAACTACGCAGATGTCGACTGGTGTTGTTGAGGGTGTTGTAGAGATCTTTACAGTAGTAAGCTACGAGGTGGTTGATGCTTTAAGTAGGAGGACGACACATTCTGTAGTGTGTTTGGTCTCTTACCCGTGTATCTAGAAAGTTGGAGCTAGCCAGTGTAGCTGTGTTGCTAAAGAAGGTTGTTCTTGTTTAGTCAGTTGGTTGTTAGACCGTCTTTACGACAGTGTGTTTGGGGGTTTGTCGGAAGGACCCTAAGCTCGTGGAGATCCTTGCCAGAGCTCAGTCTGACCCAGACAGTGAGTTTTCAGTTGCTCGGTTGGAGCTTTGTTGGTAGTTGCCAAGCCAGGGTTAGTTCGCTATAATTTTTGAGTTGGTCTAGAGGTGCAACTTAAGGTCGAGCTTGGTTGTATGTAAGGTGTTGCTTTAAGCATTTGAGGTTTTCAAGTAGAGGTTGTCTTCTCAGCTTAGTGATTGTTTATCACTTTTTCTTGGACACGACCGTTGAGAGGTGATAGCGTTTTCTATCCTTGGTTGTTCCTCTTGGTAAAGAGCTCAATTTCGGTTGTGAGTAGATAGCAACTTTTGTCCTTGAAAGAGTTGGAGTTTGTGATTGTCAAGCTCAAGTGTTGATTGTTCTACCGACAGGTGGTGAATGGTTAGTTCAAGAACTTTTGGTTGGCCATTTGAGGTTTGGACGTCCTCTCGTTTCAGTCGAGGTTCGTTGTTGCGCAAAGCATGTCAGTTCCAAGTTTTTACTTGAAGAGAAGCCTTGCTAGCTGTGTTGTACCTGACCCTAATGGTTCGCTGTTTTAAGGATTGTGTTAGCAGCTTGTTAGTACTTGATCAGGATGTTTCATGTTTGATGCTTATAGTTTCATGGTACGTTAAGCCTTAAAATGAGGAAGTCCTTTGGTCTAAGGGTCTTGCTGCGTTGCAGCACAGGTAGACGTAAGCCAGTTCGGCAGTTTCGAAGGGATCGAGTGGATGAGTAGTGTTCAGGGTTGATTTCAATATGGTTTGGGTTGTGTTTGGATGCAACTTGGTAAGGTGTTGGTGTATGCTTCATGTTAGCTGAAGCCCTTTGTCAGGAAGTTGCCCGACTCTTGTTGTGGAGTTGTCGGCAGTTGCTTTGCACTAAGGATTTTTGAGGTACCACCCGTGTGGAGTGAGGATTCAGCTGTTTACGGATCGCTAGAGCCTCAAGTATTCTTTCACCTAGGGGAAGTTAAGCATGAGACAAAGGAGATGTCTTAAGATAGTTAAGGACTACGATTGTGAGATATTGTATCACCCGAGAAAGGCCATTGTTGTGGCTGATGCGCTGAGTGGAAAGACGTCGTACTCCGGGCCTTTATTAGGAGAGGTTACCGCCAGGGTAGCCCAGTTGACAGTTCAGCCGTTGTTTAAGCAGAGGATCATGGATGGCCAGCTGAGTGATCCCAAGATGAAAATGTTAGTTTGAGAGAGAGAACAGGAGGATGGAGTTTTTGTTTTATTGTAGCACCAGACGGAAGTTTGAGGTTGTAGGGGTCGGTTATGTGTTCCAGCTGACGTCGGGTTGCGAGCCGAGTTGCTTAGTGAGGCTCATAGTTCCCCGTTTTCTTGGCACCCAAGAGGTACCAAGATGTATCAGGTTCTCAAGTAGACGTTCTAGTAAATGGATATGAAAAGAGTGTTGCTGAGTTTGTTAGTCGGTGTCTCACTTGTCAGCAAGTGAAGGCTTCCAGATAGAACCGGCAGGTTTGTTGCAGCCGTTGAGTGTGCCACAGTGGAAGTAGGAAGTGTTTCATTGGATTTTATTTATAGGTTGCCTAGGACGCCGAGAGGGTTTACTCAAATCTAGATTGTTACAGACAGACTGACTAAGAGTGCACACTTCATCCCCAGTAAAGTTAGCTATACCGTGGAGTAGTGGGCACAACTATTTTTGGATCAGATCGTCCGGTACCATAGGGTGCCAGTGAGGATTATTTCAGACCGTGACTCTCGGTTCACTTCCTGCTTCTGGAGAGCGCTCCAGAAGGGTTTGGGAACCGAGTGCAGCTTTAGTACTGCTTTTCACCCTCAGACAGAGAGGGTGAACCAAATTCTTGAGGTTTTGTTACGAGCGCGGCAGTTGGGATCAGTGCCTGTATTTTGTTAAGTTTGCCTACAATAACAGTTACCGATCGACGATTCAGATGGCTCGGTTGAGGCTTTGTATGGTAAGCGTTACAGGTGACTAGTGTTTTGGAGAAGAAGTTGGTGACAGACAGGTTTTGGGGCTCGAGCTGTTACAGATGACTAGCGACGTAGCGAAGAAGATCAGGACTCGTGTGATGACATCGCAGAGTAGGCAGAAGGGTTATGCCGATGTCCGGCATAGAGTTTTGGAATTTGAGGTTGGCCAACAAGTATTTCTGAAAGTAGCGCTGTTGCGTGGAGTTTTAAGGTCTGGTAAGTGGAGAAGTTGAGTCCCCGAGTTTGTAGGACCCTTTGAGACCTTTGAGCCGATCGAATTCGTGGCTTATCGTTTGGCTTTGCCCGTCATTGGTAGCAGTGCACAACATTGTCCTCGTGTCATTGTTTCATCAGGTTGTGGACTTTGAGCCGTTAGAGCTGTTAGAGGCTTGAGCTTCGAGGAGAGGCCAGTACAAGACTCTAGCCGGGATCGCAAGACTTTGCGTAGCTGGGAGATTAGTTTGGGTTAAGGTCAAGTGGAGAAATTAGAGGGCAGAGGAAGCGACTTGGGAGTTAGAGGATGAGATAAGGACACATTATCCGGAGCTGTTCCAGTCTTAGGACTTTCGAGGACGAAAGTCTTAAAATGAGGGAATATTGTAACAGCCCAGTTTTCCCTTTCGGTTTTCTAAGTATGTTCTGATGCATTTTTGGTGGTTCGGTTGGGTTGTTAGGGCAGTTTGAGCCTCCATGGGTATTTTGGTAATTTTTCCTTCAAGGGTAGTCTCGTAATTAATCAAGGTTTCAAGACGGTTCTGTATTTTGCTAAGTTTGAGTTTTACTACAGGTTCTAGGGTGTTTCTGTTTTAGTGGACTTGGGTTATTCGTGATTTCAAGTCTTTAGGGTTAGCTTTGTGATTTGAGATGCTCGGAGGTGGTTTTTGGTTAAATTAGAAAATAAGAGTTTATTCCATCTTCGCTAGAACTCGAAGGCCAGACCTCCAGCCCTATAAATACCCTCTTCTTCTAAACCTAGCCGTCACTTCTCATTTTTGCACAAATCTCTAAAAAAATACGCCGATTCCTCTCCACTCCTAGATTTCGCCGAGCAGACCACAGTTTTGCTGTAGCCAAGTTCTTCGTCACAGCAGACCACATTTTCGCTGCAGCCAAGTCCTTCGTCACAGCAGACCACTGTTTCGTTGCAGCCAAGTTCTTCGTCAACCAAACTACAGTTTCGCTGCAGCCAAGTCTTTCGTCACAGCAGACCACAGTTTCGCTGCAGCTAAGTCCTTCGTCACAGCAGACCACAGTTTCACTGCAGCCAAGTCTTTCGTCACAGCAGACCACAGTTTCGCTGCAGCCAAGTTCTTCGTCACAGCAGACCACACTGCTTCGTCACAGCAGACCACAATTTAGCTGCAGCCAAGTTCTTCGTCACAGCAGACCACAGTTTCGTTGTAGCCAAGTTCTTCGTCACAGCAGACCACAGTTTCGCTGCAGCAACGTCATTCGTCACAGCAGACCACAGTTTCGCTGCAACCAAGTTCTTCGTCACAGCAGACCACAGTTTCGCTGCAGCCAAGTGCTTCGTCACAGCAGACCATAATTTCGCTGCAACCAAGTGCTTTGTCACAGCAGACCACAGTTTTGCTGCAACCATGTTCTTCGTCACAGCAGACCACAGTTTTGCTGCAGCCATGTTCTTCGTCACAGCAGACCACAGTTTGGCTGCAGCCAAGTTCTTCGCTTACAGCAGACTAGAGTTTTGCTGCAGCCAAGTCCTTCTCCACAGCTTCCGTTTTGCCTTTTCGCTCGTTCTCGTGTAGCAGACTCGCATTCGCTCATTCCCGTTTACAGTCCCACAACGCGCTCGCCAGCCGTTTCGCCACCTGCGATCCCTCGCCTTCGAGGTTTTTCTTTGCAGCACCGAGAGTGCTCGCCAACAGTTCGTTCGCTCCAGCGAAGCAGATCCGTTCGCCGATTGTCATTCCTGCCGCACGCGCATAGCGAGAGACACTTAGCTGTCGAGTCTGCGGTCCTTCGCTGGCTAGTTTTTCTTCCCGAGGCTAGTTTGGCTGTTTAGGCGATAGTTTGGTAGGTAGTAGTTAACATATTTCTGTTTTACTTGTGACTAGGTTTGTGTTGACACTATAGCTCGAGGAGCACTTTATTATTATTATTATTCTACAATTCTGGGACTTACCAGGTAAGGATTCCTTACCGGGGTTGTGTGGACCCTGCGAGACTTTCTTTGATTGCATTCCTGTTTACTTGTTTAGTGTTACTAGCATGTTTAGTGAATAGGAATTTCTTTGCTGATCTGCTCTGTTAGCATGTTTGACTATTATTCACATGTTAGTGCCATGCTAGGTTTGTTCTTCCAGCATGCTTGATTTCCTGCTTTAAGCTCGTAGTACCATGCTAGGGTTTATATGTTCTTGAGCACGTTGATTGTTACGAAGCAGGGTTGAGAAATCTTAGACAGAACTTGTTAGGTTGTCATCATCTAGAGGCTGAGAGTGGACCAACGTATGCGTCTCCATCGGTCGGGCTGTAAGGACAGATTCCTTACCCCCGGCAGCCGGGTGTGGAGTAGCTACCACAGCGGCATAAGCCTAGTGTGTAGCCTGCTAGAGCGGAACCCTGCCAACAGTGTAAGCCTACCTTGGCCAGTTCTTAGCTTCAGGCGTCGGTGGTTTTCAAGCTGCTGCAGTTGAGTGTCTAGGGCCACGCACTACTGTAGATCAGTGACACCGCTTCTGAGTCTTTAGGCATGCGTACCTGTACTTGAGCAGTATGTCCCTAGGCCCCCACATATACGCAGTTTGCAGCAGCATGCTGTGTACTCGTACACGCGTTAGGCACCGAGCGGAGAGCTTCCTCTAGCAAATGTTCGTGAGTACACCCTTTCCTTTCCGAGTCTAGAGCCAGACTCCAGATACTCTCTCGGTTGTCCCAAGACCAGTTTGGAGAGCTGGTGAGGACCAGCTATTGAGCGATCACTTGGCCGAGGGTATGAGACCCTCAAGGATATCTATTTGGGATCAGCTTTTGAGTTGATCATTTGGCCAAGGGTAGAGACCTTCGAGGATATCTGTTGGGATCAGTTTTTGAGCTGATCATTAGGCCGGAAGTAAGAGACTTCCGATGACTCAGGAGTTGTGTTGACAACTCATTCCAGAGATTCTGTGTTGGTAACTGTTTGCTTGTTTACTTGGATTGCTAGATGATGAGTTGTTTCGTACTGTACCCCGGTTGGGGATTCTTACTGAGTGCCTTTGTACTCACCCTTATTTTCTGTTGTTTTTCTACCAGGTAACTTGGGACAACACCAGGAGGGCTAGAGGAAGAGCTGAATGATCATGGGAGCTACCGGCACTCTGTTTATGTTATGTTTATGTTTATTGCTTTTATTCAGCATGTAGTCGAACACGAAGTCTGTAGGATTTGCATATGGAACCTAATGGAATGATTTGAATGTTTTGTATTTCGTTTATTTCAAATTATACTCTGGCCAGGGTTGTTTTAATGTTGAAACGGGAAGTATTTTTAAATGTTTATAAACAGGTTCCTTGGAGATTTAAATGAGTGTTTTATGCAAACTTTATTACTTTATGATTTCTATTGCCTTTTATGCATGCATGCTGAGTAAGGACCAGATTTAGGACCATTTTTGGGTCGGGTCTTTACATTACTACTGCATTTACATCATTTTATTATTAGCATAAAAAACAACAACCATCTTCAACCCATGCTTTTACTTTTCTGCACAACTCTTGTCTGATCAATATTAATTCTAGACTCAATCTCTATAGGATCGATAAAATTATATACTTATTACTTACTACAGTCCGACCGTGTATACTTGCGCGTAAGTGATTCCGAGGCATACTTAATGATAAGTTTAACTCTAAATTAATTATTGTATGAATATATTAGCACCCGGATCGTAGTCATGTTTTTTGTGCCGTTGTTGGGGATTGATTATTTAGAATTTATATTATTAGGTAGAGAGTAGTATTTATTGCTAAAAAGGTTGAATACTTGTATTTCATAGGAACCTCGATTCAAGACAATACAACCAACAGGGAAAGAAGTCCCAATCACATTACCACAAGCACGAGCGTCAAAGATGGCATTCAATCACTTTACGAATCAACAATGAAGCAACACTGTAACCCCACAACACACACATTTTATTCAGTAACAAGGCTATGCGGAAGAGACATACACAACTAATTTCTATTCAACGCATCTAAATTGGGAACTGCAGTCGCAGTTTGGGGAAAGTCATAGCAGTATCTCTCAGCACCAATCTAGTCTACAAGGAGATCGCAACAACATGAGTCATACATGGGAAGCTAGGAGTCATGAACCTAGGGGACCACTATACAATCATGAGCAGTTTCCTGAGAACAGAACCATAGAAGAAGAAGAGCAGCTACGACGGAGGAAATGGATGAGGGACAATGGTATAATACCAGAACCTCATCGACCCAATCATGAGCACAAACCATCTCGAGAAGCAAACACGGAGAAAAATGAAGCCTATAACACAAACCAAGAAGAGACATATCTGACGGCCGACTTACTTAATGTGGTATCTGCCATGAAATTTTTTGATGATTTTAAAATTTCATGGGAAGATTTCAGGCTAGCCATGTTAAAACGAGAAGAAGAGGTCAAAGCTCTAAGGCACGCAGAAGAAGTAGAGAGGGGACAAATGAGACGTTTTCAGTAATAGGAGGAAACTTGGGCAAAGGTCGCCACCCTAGAAGCTGAGATTAAGGCAAAAGAAAAGGACATATTATAAAAAGATGCGATATTAGCAACAGAAGGATGTCTGGGCAAAGTTTGTTGCTCTGGAAGCTGAAGCCATGGAAAAAGTTGTGAAAGCAAAAGAAAGATCTAAACTTGACACTGAGCAGAACACAAGTGATGAGAGCCACAATGGGGATGAATATCTTTAAAAAATCAACATAGTGAGTAATGAACCTGTAGAGCCAAGAATCAGGATTCCGCATCAAACCGTAGGAGAGATCAGAATCAATCATTTGGCAGGAAAATAATGTTAGCGCGCAAAGCCACGTGTTACTAGCAATGGTACTTTAAGTTTTTACACTACCAGAACCTCAACCATCGCAGAAATTGATCAGTCGAAAAAGTGACTTGGGCAATTCAACTGAGCTATAAATTGATACATCAGATCCTATAAATGCTGATAAGGGTAGGACAACCGTGCATCAAGACACATTATGAAGAAAGGCAGGAGAAAGCTATCAAAGATGGCATAACACCTAAAATATATAAATGACCAAAGCAAGGACAACTGTACCGGATAGAATTAGCACAAGGTTCTGCCCAGATCCTGCACAGCAGCATTCTTGGAATGTGAAAATCTGGTATTTCTGACTTTGTGCACAATTTTACAACAATTTTTAGATTAAGGAAGTATTTCCATATATGCAATTTTTCTCGTATTTAGTATTATTTCCTTGCAATTTAAATTTCGTTACTTTTAGAAGGAAACGGTTTGAATTTGGAAAATATTATTGTAGAATTTAAACTTTCCATCTTGTGATTATCTCTTTCCTTGCACAGGGATTTTCAAAATCTTTCAAAAGCTTATATAAACCCTGTGAGAGGAATAGTCGCACCAAATTTTGAGCCCTCATCTAAGAAACTACAAGCTTTAACCCTTGCAATGAGTCAATGACTCCCAATCGAAAAATCTGTAGCAAAAACACCAAGGGTAAAATGGTTGGAGCATAAACGTTTTCAAGATTCGACATTTCCAGCGAGTGGAATCAAGAAGCTATCAACTGATGAAGATGAACCTGAGATCAGAGAGAGTTTGCATCGAGGCAAACCAGGAGTGTTAAGCCCTTCAGGAAAACAGAAGGAAGGAGGAAAGTCCTGACCTCTTATGTCCTTTTAGATAGCGATGAAGAATCTCGAAGTTCAGATCACCTGGTATTAACGAACAGATCCGTAGAGGATTATCATTAGCATGAGACAACCCAATGAGAGGAACAAATTCTCAAATAGAGCATATTTTAGGCTGCAATAATTTACATTATTCTTAGAATTATTTTTCTAGGAGTAGTTGTAGTTTTGAACATTCAGTAGTCGTAGTAAAATCGTCTGATTTAAACTTTTTACTTGTGTTTATTACTATGCAGCGTTATAGGAGTCTTGAATGAATAATCTCGAGTAGAAGCATGTTAGGAGCGTAGGTTAGAGAGTTTTACATTGCTGCATTTACTATTTTATATATATGCGTCGATTAGCTACCGACGAACTTGTGGTGAGTTCGGAAGAAGGAACCGCATGATGACCCAATATGCTATAATAGGTTGAAGACAAGTCTTTGCATCAATTAGGGAGTTAGGAATAACCTCACTATCGCTCGCGTTGAGTACGGAGTTCGCAGCAAAAGCTGGCTCTACCGTAAATCATTAAATGCGAAAGTACTTTTTGGTAGAGGGAAGCGAGAGACTCAATAACTAGTTTTGCGCTCTTAATATTTTCTACACCTGTATATTCTATCATTACTCATTGCATTCATATTTATTACTACCGCATTTACATCATTTTATTATTAGCATAAAAAACAAACAACCATCTTTAGCCCATGCTTTTACTTTTCTGCACAACTTTCGCCTGATCAATATTAATTATAGACATCAATCTCTATGGGATCGATAAAATTATATACTTATTACTTACTGCAGTTCAACTGTGTATATTTGCGCGTAAACGATTCCGAGGCATACTTAGCAATCGGTTTAACTCTAAATTAATTATTGTACGAATATATTTGCACCCGGATTGCCAGTCATTTAGCAGCCCCCTTAATTTTTGTTTTCACGAAGTGCATGGAGTGTTTTCTATTTTTGTTGACGTGACTTGCCATCCATCAGTGGTGAGAACCGGTTTGGGTCGAGTAGTTAGAGATTGGAATGGTCACCTTGTGACAGCCAAAAGTTTCTTAGATTGGATGCGACCTCCACCTAGCCCATGCCAATGATAATGGGCCTCAAACTGGTTGCCGAGTGCGGACTTCCAGCCTTCATCTTGTGGCCGGATGCAAATGTATTAGTTGATGCTATTGGATGTTACAGATTACTAGACTCGCCACACGAAGTTTTACTCCAAGAGGTTAGTTTTCTTATGAGCTCTCTTCAATTCCAAAATTAGGTGTTTAGGCTCGGCTCATGGAATCGAGCGGCGCATGAGGCCGGTCGCTAGGCTATAGTTTATTCTTCTTATGGAGTGTGGGCTAACCGAGCTCTAGGCTGGCGCTAGGAGGCGGTACGCCTTGATTTTTGCATTGTACCATAGTCGGTAGTTTAGCATCTTAATAAAAGACTACATTTTTGTTTAAATAAAAACTAAAAGGATATTTTGACTCTATTTTTTCAACGATGAGAAGAATAAAAAAAGACTAAATTATAAAAATAACTCTGAACTCCAATTCATCTTTGATTAAAAAATATTTGTATTATTTCTAAATTGCAATATTATTTTTATCCTTCATAAATCCTTCAAAAAAAAAAAAAAAAAACTTCAAAACTATTTAAAAAGATAATAATAATTTATTAGATTGTTAGATGGAAAAGTCATGATCAAGAATGTCGATTTACTATCTAATATTTTAAGTGAATAATTTTTTACATCAATAATAATTTTGAAACGTTATGAAAATGTAAAGTTCAAAAGTTTTCTTTTTCAACTTAAAAAAATGGTGCAGTTTATCTTTTCCACTTTTTTCCTTCCTTTATAATGTTCTTTTAGTTTTTAGTATTATTATTAATGTAGCGATATGATTCTACATTGAAAGAAATTTTCTTTAAGATTTGATTTTTTTTTTCTTCAAATAGTTGGATTATTTTTCCACAATACCTGTAGTTAATCTCTTTTTTTGACCACCTGAAATACCTCTTCTCATGGCATCTCCCACTAGAGTGTCAGCACAAATATGAAGCCCAAGAATCTAGAACAAATATGAAAAAGAGAAAAATATGATTAATTATACTTTCTTTGAGTTTATGAGATAAGGTGATATTTAGCCTTATAGCTGTATGGGGAAGTGAGTAGAGACAAAATAATCTCCGCGAGCTAAGTGGGGATGGAGACGAAAAATGTATTTCTCATTCTCGTTTCCTCATTCTTCGCCCTATTTGTATTTTATATTTATTTTTAATACATATGTATACATAAAAGTATGAATATTTCCTTTAAAAAATTCAATATTTAATTAAAAATGATAAAATATTTATCATTAAAAGTTAAATATTGTTTTAATAAGGATTAAAAGTGAATTATTTGACAATTTATTGAAAAAAAAGAAGATTGAATTAAAATTTGAAAAAAATTAAATGGAGAATAATTCCGACGGTGAACCCGTTCCCCGCCAATTTCCCGTGAGAAATCCCCACTCCCATTCCCGCGAAATTTAAGAGTGAATTTGGTAGGGATGAGGATTAAAAATAGTGCTCCACCAACCAAATTGATAAGTCAATTAGCCGACAAAAGCGGTAACTCAACGACATTTATGTACACGTAATGATCAAGAGATCTTAGGTTCGATTCCCCCTACCCCTAATTGTTATAATCTCAAAAAGGAAAAGGCTAAGTCAATTAATATAAATGAGTATGCATAATAAAAAAGATCTGATTTGGAATGGCCTAATAGATAGTATGAGTTTCATTTCAAAATCAATTGAAAATGAGAGAAGTAACCATTTATCTAATAAATATTAAAAAGTCTTTTCGATTCTAATATCATATTATGAAGTTCTCATCCCAAAATTAAATGACAACATGTGAAATGATCCGGTCTATATATGTCAGAAGATCTTCTCATTTTTTCGAATATAGAATCATCACCATTTCCATCCCTAATTTTTGTGGTAATTAATATATATATATATATTAACACTAAATTAAATAAAGTCGTGGAATTTACAAAAAAAAATAGTTTTCATTTTTTTTTCAAAATTCAAGAATCTCTTTTTTTTATATTATTTTTTTTTTAGAAAGGGATATTTTTAAATGATGATGATAGAAAATTTTATGATATAGATATGTTTACTATTACGACTATGCTGAAGGTTTAACCTTTGATTAGACTTTGATGTATATGCTTTGAATTATTTGATATCCCACGATTATTTAGTCGGAGGTCTCGCTCCTAGGTCAACGAGTTGTGGTCGTAGGGGCCTAACGAAATATGTAATTAGGTTTCTATTTTCTTATGTGGGCTTTTATGTAATTGGACCTATTCTTTAATAGGATTTTATGAGAAAGCACTTTGTAAACTCTCTTAAAACCCTAGCACCCATATGATTGACATTCTGTTTTCGCACTCTCCTTAATAAAATGTTCTTTCTTTTGCCCGTAGATGTTGCTAACTGATAACTCTCAAGAATTGAGAGTTAAAGTAGCTTAGATTAAGAGATATAATTAAGAAAATGATTGAATATAAAAAGCTTAAGTATATAATTTCGCCAAAACGAACATGTTCAGCGAATTAGTGA
>JBBMKA010089434.1:0-13343 GCA_037833695.1 Sechiopsis laciniata
AGATGTAAAGATTATTATTCTCATTCAAGGAATAGAGTGTGTTTCTTCTTGGTGTTTTTTTTTTTTTTTTTTTTTTTTTTTTTTTTTGTAATTGACCAATTAGAACTTTACCCATCCGGAAGACACTTACACCCATCCCAGGCCCAAAACTAATTAATAATAAATTTTAGAAGTGTAACTTTATATTTAATTTCACGATTGTTTTTAGATTATTTATTCATAAAAAATCTTTAAAATAATTGTTTTTAAGTTTTTAAAATGTATCTTTTATATATAAAGGCTAAATTATAGAAAATACCTCTAAACTATCGGGGTTGTGTTAAAAATGTCCCAAAACTTTAAAAAGTTTCAAAAATGCCTCCAAAATTTAATATAAATTTCAAAAATACGTTTGAACTTTGAAAAAATTTCGAAACGCCTTGAACTGTAGATATAAAAGTAAGGAAACTTGATAGATTGAATGGTTGTTGTATGCTTAAATTTCAAAAATAAATAGCTATCAAAGTCGAGCCTAAATTATTGCTAGGATGAATTTTAAAAAACATAAATGAATATTTTGAATTAGAGATTTGTTTAAATATTCAAGATTTAAAGATAATTTATAAAAAAATTTAATCGATTTTAGTTTTAATTCATTTAAATAATTGAGTTACTTATTTGTAATTTGAAACTAAATCAATTGACAATGAATGAGCGGTTTTCATCCAAATTTAACCTCGTTGATAATTTTTTTGATAAAACACTTTTGTTTTGTTTAAGAGTGTCAATATTGAACCCTTAAAAATTTTAAAAATTATTTTGTAAGAACTAGTAATTTTAAACTACGTTTTCCCACGTCATGACTGAAAAATAGTTACAAGTGTGTAATTTTAAACTTTCAAATTCAAATTTAAGATAACAACTCCTATTGAATTTATTTTAAAACAATAAGTAAATAACAAGCCCTTGGCCATGGTATTTCAAAAACAAAACTACTTAAGTGAACAAATAAATACAGGTAAAGGCATCCATGCCCAAGTGTTACAATCATCTAACAGAAATAATAGGAGACTAAACTCTAGCATGATCACGAATAACAGAACTTAACAACTAAGCTAACAGCCTAGACAGAGCTAATCCAGCAAGCTCCGCCCATGATCTCTTCAACATCTTCCAGCCAACCGTCTTGGTGATGTCTCTGATTACCTGTGGAAAGAAAAACCACAGAAAGGGGGAGTATAAAAGAATACTCAGTAAGAACTCCCCAACAGGGGTACAATGCACAAGGTAGAACTCAACATGTTAGCAATACATATCCACTCTCGTCTCAACATAGCTTACTAACTGACCATGAATTTCGTTACATGTCTTTCTCAACCAATCAACTTACTTTCAGCTTATCTTAGCTTTTTACTTGGTCATAAGGTTCGTTGCATGACTCACTTGTGAGGCCCTCAAGACACTCACCTTACTTTAGCAATAAAACTAGTTATAAGGTACGTTACACAACTCTTTTGTGAGGCCCTTAAGACTCTCACCTAAACATAGAAATACGACAGGTCATGAAGTTAGTTACATAACTCTCTTGTGAGGCCCTTGAGACACTCATCTATTCTAGATAATACGTCTGGTCATGAAATTCGTTACATAACTCTCTTGCTAAAACATAACTTTTTACTACTGGTGTACTGACGATACTAGTCCAGATGAGCCATCTACCTGACACTCGGTGCGTGTACGCATACACTGTATGGTGCTAAAAACCAGTCAGGTGTAGGCCTGCACAGTACTGACCTGGTCCAGGTCGACATGCCTAATGACTCGAAGAAAGGTGTCCCCTGAGTCACAGTCCTGAAGGCCCTCACCAGTTATCCGAGTCAGCCTGTTCACACCTATCGCCCCAAGCTAAGACCTTCCCATAGTAGGCGTACACTATGATCACAGCACGTCTATAAGGCTATAAACTAGGCATCGCTGGGGGCGGCATGTTACATCACATCCCCGGCTATCGGGCGAGGGATTAAAACCCTCAACGACACCGACCCAATTAGACAACAGTACATCGTGTCTCTACAGCCTCTAGATGATGACAGCTAAAAGTTCTATTACAAATGCTTATCAGCTCAATCCTAACAAATCACCAAACATGCTCAATATTCTCACACAGTCACCTTAACAGGATACTATTCAACATGTGATAGGACTAGCTATATTTTAAACACGTCATCATGAACAGCACGCATACCAAAAGAACCACAGAATGACTATAAGAACAACAACATGCTAAGACCCCATAATCCTAGCATGCTTCGCAAGAAAATACGATAATAATATCACATATAAAATGTAGCCCGGGACCCCATAATCTCGAGATACTTAAGAAAACAGAACAAATGAATAATTAATGTAATATTAAAACATGTACATAGTGGCACCCCGAGACCCCATAATCTCGAAGCACAACATATAGCACAAACCAATAGCTAAACAGGCATACAACAACATACAAACACACATCAATATGTACCAGCAACACGATGAGTTTCGCCATGTGCAGTGAGTAAAGAACCCTTACCTCCTGAAGTTACAAAACTCCTCGATAAGCGTGTCCAACGAGCATTGAACAAGCTAAGAAAATAATCCTAACAACCAATTGAGTTAATCCTTATCTCCCAAAACTAAAACCGCACAATTCATAATTACAAGGATATTAAAATATCCAAGAACTCAAATAAAAGGATGATAAAATATTCCCTTAAAATTCTTAATTTAAAGATATAAGAATATCCTATAGAAATCTTATTAAACAAACATTAATATTCCAATTAACTAAGATATTAAATACCTTTTTTTTTTTTAATCTCATTACTTTTGGCAAAAGAACTAATGGCAACTATTTAATATTTAAAAAAAATAAAAAAAATAAAAATCCCTGACCCATATTCATTCTGCATTAACTGCCGAGCCCACGCAATAATCATAAATGAATTAAAGCCTAATAATAATTCTATTAAAAACAACCCACCTATTAAGATGACGTTTTTCTTGGAATAATGGCTCAATTATAACAACTGACCAAAACATAATTCAATGATCCAACAAACCATAAAATCAAATATGAAAAACAAACCCATTAAAACTACAAGAGGCTGACATTGAGCAGCACAATTATACCTTGCTGGCAGTCGGGTCGAGGAAAGGAGCGGGTCACGGGTCAATGCACGAGTCTTTGATATGGCACATCTTTGAGTCACAAGCGTACGAGTCTGTGGCGTTTTTGATATCGCACATCTTTGAGTCACATCTCGGAGATCAGATCCGAACGGGTTCTTCGAGACAGGGACAAACACGACAGACAAGATCCGACATATTCTCTACAGAATTTGGCATCCGATTTGGAGGTTGGCGGTGGCTGTATCCGGCGAGATGGGTTTATTTTTGCACACCAACCAATGAAAGAAAGACAAAATTGGTGAACAAAGAGCCGCTGTACGAAATTGGGAAGAAAAGGTGAATTGGGGATTTGGAGTTTGGATTTACTTTTTTTTTTTAAATGAGGATTAGGGTTTTCTTTTGAATGTATTTATATGAATATTAACCTTTTAACTCATTGCACAGTAAACTCTTACTAAAAACAATTAAATAATAACTCTTAAAGTTTTATTAAATGAATTATTAACATGAAAGCATTTTAGTCCTTCAATCAAGATGAAAATTACTAGGATATCTACAATATATCTAAACGCTTAAGATTTTAAATCAAACAATATTATGAAAATATTATTTATAGATAATGTCTAGAAAATCTTGGGTCGTCACATATTCTTACTTAAAAACGATTATTCTTATTCATATGTTTATTCGTCATGAAAACGAATGAAAATAAATATATTATTAACTTTGAATAATAATGTGACAAAAAGTTCCAAAATTCAAAATCATAATCATAACTTTAAAAAATAATAAATAAATATGTTGGTGGAATGAATTTTGGAACATAAATGAATATTTTAAGGTAGAGATTTGTTCAATTATTCATAAGTTATAAATACAAAAGTAAAATTTGTTTTTTACAAGCACAATCAAATATATATAATATTATTGAAATAAAACTTTAGTATTTTCAGCATTATTTTATGTTTTTTAAGATTAAGGGTATTTTTTAAACATCTTACAAGTTTAAGAATATTTTTTAACCAAATTTTAATGGTTTCCATCCAATTTAACGCTGAAGGCATTTTTAAAACTTTTGTTAAAGTTCAAGAACAATTTTGAAACTTTCAAAGTTTGAAGGCATTTTTTACACAAACACTATAGTATTGGAGCATTTTCTATAATTTAGCCTCTTATAAATTGAAATTTAGTTGGCAGAGAGTTGAATCGAGAGCTTTCCCTATTTCAAGAGTTGCATCAATTTCCTTCTTCTATTTTGAGTTGTATTAGGAGTTCAACAGAAGAAAGTTTAGCTCAATCTTATTTCAATATTTGAAAATAACTAAACATATATTTTATATATTAACATTTCAAATTTCTTAAAATAATATTTTAAATAAATTATTCAAACTATCTAAACCAACCCAATATATTCTAAAAGATGGATTCGGGTGATTTTTTTTAATTGGAATAATTTATAAGTTGAATTGGATATAACTATAAGAGCAATATTTAGGTAAGGATAAGTAAGTATATTTGAAATACTTACCACCATTTTGAACCATAATTTGATTGATGGAGAGAGAAATATTAAAATATAGACAAATATGATCCAAAATGGTGATAAGTATTTCAAATATATTTACCACCCTTACCTAAGTTTGACTCTAACTATAATAGAAAGGATCAAAACTTAGGAATAACTAGGTACACCAATATGAGGCCGCTTAGGCACACAAAAATGCATCTTTTTTAATTTACTTATAAGAGTTTTTTTGTGATTATTAAAATCAATATGAGGCCGCTTAGGCACACAAAGATACTATTGTTACGTAACATACCGTTTAATCCTAAGACATGTTTATATAAACTAAACTTATCGTCTTTTAATTACATTCTTAAAAACCGTCTTGAATACTAAGGCCATCTAAAATGATTATTGTACGTAAGAAAGATAAATTAATCAACTTTTATATTTAAATTAGTAGACAATATTATATTGTTTTAAAAATTAAATAACGTCATGTGGGGCATGGGGTGCTCACATTTTGAAACAATTGAAAGGAAAAAATTTAAACTTATAACCAGACACTTTATAGTACTTGAGTTATATTTGCGTTGGTGGATCAAATAGATATTTGAACTTTATCAATGCCACATTTATTTTTTGTCTCATATTTTCCTAACATGTTCGTTTTAAAAAATATATATAATAATTGATTTATTTGATATAAAGTTAAATTTTATATCCAATAAGACTAAATTTTTAATTTATATTTCGACTTATTATGAACAAAAAAATTTAAAAATATATACCGAACACTTTAATGATATACTAGACATTTTTCAGAGTTATGAATCGTATATATTAATATAAAAGTAGAAAAACTCTTGGAAAAAAGGATCAAATAAATATAAATTTAATAGTAGTTAAACTTGTGTAAGTTTAAATGTGTGTTTTTTAATAAGAACAAGAAGAGTAGCAGCCATTGATAAAAAGATTAAAGTGTATAGAGAAATTATATTGAAGAAGAAGATGATGACTACATTGTGTACCATAATTACAACCTAACATAATATTTCTATGTATACTAGAATACAAATAATCTATTCTTTCTTACTTAAGGAGTCTAATGGACCTTACATGATACTATTGAACACAAGATAATTATCATTAATTACATTGATCATATATCAATTATCTATACTAATCTAATTATTTTAACCTTTTTAAAAGCCAAAAAACTATGAATTTGGAAGCATTGCTCGCTTGATTTAGACCAAACATCAGATCTACCATTTTACAAACCAAAGATCAATGAAAGTATCGTTAAAAAAAAAACACACAATAACTGTATAATGGTTTTTTTTTTTAAAAAAGAATAAAATAAAAAGTAAGTTGACGGAGCTTTGACCATTGAAAAGATCGGACGGTGGAAAATTATCAAAGATTCCGGGTTCTTATGGCCCATGCGAAGGAATGCTATTTGGAATGGCCTGGTCTGTTTCGGGTCGTTATTAAATGGTTACTTTTTAATACTATTATTATTACTATTATTATTTCTTTCTTTTTTTTTGAAATCATTATTATTTAGTTTTTGAAAAGTATTATCATTATTTTTTTCTTCCGGAAACGACTTTTTAATACATTATGGTACTATAGTACTAATGTAGGGCGTGTAATTAGTTACCATTAGTTTCTAGAAGAATAAATTATTAAATTAAAAAGAGAGGTCAAAACATTATTTTGTTTGACCGAATGGGTCACTAGCGTAATACTTTCATTATTTGGTTGTAAATCAGTTCAACGTCAGCGTCACACGTTCGAGTCTGAGAATCGATATTTGTTCCCCTTCCCCATTCCCCAATATGTATTAAAAAAAAACATTATTTTATTTGTTTTATTTTAGTTTCCCGCATCTTAAATGTTAAATTCGCCAATTACAATACATTCTTATTAACTTTTTAAAAAAAAAAAATTACTCACTTTTCTTTATAAATTTTAAAAATATGTTTGCCTTTTCTACTTGTTTCTTTCAGAACTATTGAATCAATTTGAATTAATATTAACTTAAAAAAAATTATGATCAACAATTTAAAGTATAAAGGTTAAAATTATTTATTTAAAAATTTAAGAAATAAAATGAAATTGGGATTATGATCATTTACATATGAATTATTTATATATATATATATATATAAAATATTAAAATATTGTAAGGTTGTAAAAAAAATTAATATACATAAAAGCTTGTACAAATACTCATTAATAATAAAAATGAATCAGTAAGTAAGAGAAAGAAAACCATACTAATTAGTTGTTGAATAAAAAAAAGAAGCAATCTTTTAATCTGAAAAAGCAATCTTTTAATCTGAAAAAGAAGCATCCAAAACTTGCCCTTGCAGATCTTTGAAAACGAAGACAAATTCAACGCAACAACGACGTCTAGCCTTCTCATCGAACCAAACCTCCACTCAAACTCTCTTCCATTTTATTTTATAATTATATATATTCCTATCTACCCAACTTTTAATAAACTTGTTGAATTCAGTTTAGAAGAAAAAAAAAAAAAAAAAAAAAAAAACTTTCTATATCAAAATAAATTTGTGTCTCAAAAAAAAAAAGGTAAATTTGATATTGCCCGGAATGAAAGTACCATATGCAATGGAAAGTAGAACCCCACACCCATGTGATGCTAAATATGTGTATTTAAAGAATTAAAAAATATTATCATATTAAATATTAGCCAATTACGATCCCAACCCATTAACTCTGTTTTTAATTTTTTTTTTTCCTTTTAATGTCGTTCGAACTCGTAACAAACTGGTTACTATTTAATACATGTTATTGGAGTACTATTTCTTTTGGCACCCATTAACGGTTAGATTATGGTCTAATTGACATTCTTTGGTAATAGTCGACGATTTGTCTCATGCTTCCCGTGTCTCAATGAAATCAACGGAGAGGAAATGGATTTGATGAGCAGAACGAAGACTTGATTTTCACTAAAAATGAAAGGTAAAGTTAGAGGCATTTATAAAGGCTTCCAACAGTCACACAGTTACAACAAATACAGTTCTTACAGCTGGCGATACAAAACAGAAAAGAAAATGAATAGAAAGAAATAAAGAGAAAACGCTTAAAATCATTTTCTAAATGGTGAGTGTATTTTAGATGGAGAGAAAACATTGAGCTTGTTAGATGGAGAGAAAACATTGAGCTTGTTTGCCAATGGAACAAATCGAGCAGCTGAGAATGGTTTTGTTAGAATATCAACATTCTGTGCTGAGGCTGGTAAGTGTCTGACTTGCAGCTTTTTCTTTAGTACTAAATCACGAACAAAGTAGATATCTAGCTCTACGTGTTTGGTTCAAGAGTGTAATATTGGATTGGCACTAAGATGAACAGCACTGAGGTTATCACACCAGACAACTGGAGGATCTGTTAGTCGAATACCAAAATCAGCTAGAAAAGATTGAAGCCATATCAGCTCGGCTGAGACATGTGCTATACTTCTGTATTCTGCTTCAGTGCTTGATCTAGATATAATGCATTGTTTCTTTGAAGCTCATTGTATCAAGTTTCCTCCAAAATATACACAAAATCTTGATGCAGACTTGCAATCATCCGGATCAGATGTTCAATCCGAATCAGAGAACCCTTGCGAAGAGAAGTTGGATGGCTTTTTGAATAGTAACCCATGCTCTATTGATCCAGCTAGGTATCTGCGAATTCTTTTCACTGCTTGCCAGTGAGTAAAGGATGGAGCATGCATAAACTGACATACTTTGTTAACACTATAGGTTAGTTTAGGTCTTGTTATAGTAACATACTACAGCACCCCAACCGTATTTCCATATAGCTTAGCATCTAGGAATTTATCACCTTGAAAGGCTGAAACAACTGATCCTCCTATCATTGGTGTATTTATCCTTTTTGCTTTACTCGTGCCAGTTTTGTGTAGTAGATCACTTATATATTTAGATTGAGAGAGAAATAGATGTTCTGCCTTGGTTTTGGTCATTACTACACCTAGAAAGAAACTTAACTCACCCAAATCCTTTAACGAAAACTGTTTGTTTAGCAGAGATATGAGATCATCCATAGCTGGAGCCGAGCTGCCTGTAATTATAATGTCATCCACATATACTAAAATATAGCAGTGATGTACATTCTTATGACAGAAAATAGGGACGTATCTGCTTTAGAGTTTCAAAACCCGATAGAAAATAGAAATGAAGGAGCTTGTTTCAAACCATAAAGGGCTTTATGCAGTTTACAAACTAAGTCAGATTGATGAGAAACAATCATACCTGGAGGTTGAACCATATAGACATCTTCCCGTAAACTTCCATTAAGAAAAGCATTGTTGATATCCCCATGTCTTAAAGGCCAATTATGAGCCAATGCAAGAGTGAGTAAGACCCTTATTGTGATAGGTTTGACCACTGGACTAAATGTCTTGGTATAGTCTATATCTGCTGCTTGATGAAAACCTTGAGCTACTAGCCTGGCTTTATATCTTGTAACAGCTCCATCTGAATCTCTTTTAATTCGAAAAACTCATTTGCACCCAATAATCTTCTTATTTGAAGAAGGGGACACTAAGGTCCAGATGTTGTTTTTCATCAAAATTGAATATTTTTCCTGCATAACTTTTCTCCACTACTCACATTTTATAGCTTCTTTAACATTTGAAGGTTCTCGTTGCAGATATTCAATAAGATATGTTTTTGGTTTAGACACACCACTCTTACTTCTTGTAACCATAGAGTGGTTGTTGTGAACTGATGTAGCAATAGGTAATGGCACATTTGTGGCAGTATTTGTTAGAGGTTCAACTACTTGTACTGGATCAGACGAAGCAGACAAGTTCTGTTCATTAGGCAAAAGGCTAGATAAATTGTTAGGTAAGGTTTCATTTGAATAAGAACTATTGGGTAAATGCATTAACTGAGGAATAGGTTGGGCTTGTGCAGATTGAATAGAAAGCATGTCTGAGGACAAGTTTGCTTTTTCGTTTGTGGTGTGTGAAGAACAGCTTAAAAAGACTACAAGTAAAGTTAAGGTGACACATGGAGCCTTTGTATGAGGACTAGAGTTGACTAAGAAAGCATCAGTTGGAAAGCTATTTTCATCAAACTGTACATTGCGAAAGACATAAAGTCCACCATCTGAGGCTAGACATTTATAACCTTTATACATAGCATTGTATCTCAAGAAAATACATGGTTTTGATCTAGGTTCAATCTTATGAGAATTATAAGGCCTTAACAAGGGATAGCATAAGCAACCAAAAGTTTTAAGACTCAAATACTTTGGTTTTATGGAAAGCAATTATTCAAAAGGAGACATATTATGAACAATAGTGAGTATCGATTTATTAAGTACATAGCTGTAGAGAAAGCATCATCCCACTAGTCTAGAGAAAGAGAGGCTTGAGATAATAGTGTAAAACCCATATTCACAATTTGACGATATTTTCTCTCAACAATACCATTTTGTTGAGAGGTATGAGGACAGGAAAAACGATGTTCAATTCCATGTTGTTTTAGAAAGGGAATAAACGAACGAACGAAATTCTCCTCCATTGTCACTTTTAAATTTAAGAATTTGTCTACCTGTTAATTTCTCAACATAAGTTTTGAACTGACAAAAAGCATTAATAGCTTGAGATTTAGCGGTTAAGAAATATATCCATGAATATCTTGAATATACATCCACAAAGCAAATATAATATTGATATCCATTCCTAGAAGACTTATAAGCTTGACCCCACAGATCAACCAAGATTAATTATAATGGATTATGGTATATTGTCAAAGAAGATGAATAGGGTAAACTATGAGTTTTACTAACACAACAAGCATGGCACAAATTAAAATTTTTATTCAATGAACAAGGAACATTACAATGTTTTAGGATTTCTTTTACAGTACTACTAGTGGGATGACCCAACCTATTATGCCAAAGTTTAAAAATAGGAACACAATTAGAATTTGTACAATTTGAAGAAGGTAAATTTGTACTTGATGCAGAATCATTTGAAGTAGTTGTAAGTAAGCAACTTAGAGGATTCGACGTTTTGAGATGATCTTTCTCTAAGGCAAACGTGTTCAGTCCATTAACCACTTTTCCCTAAAGAAAGATTTGTCCACTTGAAAGATCCTTCACAAAACAAGAATTGGATTGAAATTCAAATAATACATGATTATTTTTAGAAGACTGACTGACACTTATGAGATTTTTTGTTATGGCTGAAACATGAAGAATATTTTGAAGTCTAAAAAGTGATTTATATTTTGTATTAGAAGGCAGTAAAGAAGTTGAACCAATGTTTAATACTTTCAAACTTGTACCATTGCCCACATGTATTTGATCATCTTCTTCATATTCTGATGCGATCGATAGATTTACAAAATCGTACCCTGACTTAAGAGCAACGAATCATGAGTCACATGATTCGTTGCTTTTAAGTCAGGGTACCACTGTGTGTCTCTGTTATGATCATTTTCAGTCAACAGTGCATTCATTTTTTAGGAATTTTGACCATTATTTGAACTAGATGATCCGCATTCGAACTGACTGTTACTACTCTGCAAGGAATTTCCTCTTTGAAAGTTTCTTTCAAACCGATAATAGCATTGCAATGTTGTGTGTCCAAACCTACCACATATTTGACATTGTGGCTTACCATTGTTGCTCCAGTATTTGCGATTCTTTCCATTATCTTGCCTACCAGATTCAGAGTTATTTGAAGCCTCATTTCCTTTTGTACCTTTGGCAGTCATTGCTAGATTTATAGGCGGGATAGATCCGTCATGATTTATTCCAGAATTTCGAGCGATACGGCTTTCTTGTGCCTGTAAAAGAGAATAGACCTTTTGTAAGGTCGATGAATCTTCTATCTCAGTGATAACAGAGACGATGGGGGTTATATTCAGGCCCTAAACTGGCAAGAAGATGCATAATATGGTTTTCATGAGGTATCTTTCTACCTGCTGCTGATAAACAATCGATAATACTTCGAAACTTGGAAAAATATTCTTTCAATTTCAAACTTCCTTTGCGAGTAGCTTCTAGCTTCGACTTCATATCCATAATTCTTGCCATATTTCTGGAAGTGAATCGAGCATTCAACACCATCCAAACCTCTCTTGCAGTCTTGCATTCTAGCATTTTCGAAAGCAAAGAGTTCGACATCGAGCCTAACAACCAGGCCGTGATGATACTATCTTGACGTATCCAGATATCATACGTCGGATTTATCCTTCTTTCGCCATCTCTGTGCGAAGTTTCTGTTGCAGAACTGGACGCTCTATCAATAATTATGTATTTGGAAGGTATTTCTTCCTCGCCGTCGATGTAATGCAACAAGCCATGTCCTCGCAGCGCCGTACAAACTTGTAATTTCCAGAGAAGAAAATTATCTTCATCAAGCTTAACTGTAGTGATCTTGTTGCCTAGGTTTACAGTCTTCAAGTTTCGATTTCCATTGGAAAGCTCCGACGAATCCCTCTCTGTTGACGACTCCATAGCGGAAAAAAAAAAAAAAAAAAAAAAAAAAAAAAAAAAGGACCCAAGGTGGGTCGTTTAGATAGAGAGCCCTGATACCAGCTCAATGAAATCAACAGAGAGGAAATGGATTTGATGAGCAGAACGAAAACTTGAAATTCACTAAAAATGAAAGGTAAAGCTAGAGGCATTCACTACAAGAATTGATGCTTTCTGCGACTGAAATTTCCGTCGTAATTGATGCTGTTTTCCGTCGCGAAAGCCTATCGCGACGAAAATACTTCTGTCGCAACGTCCGTCGGGGAAAACGCGTCGCGGTAGCCTATCGCGACGGAAAAATGTTCTTCGTCGGCCAAAGCCTCATTTCCGTCGGGGAATCGTTCCGTCGCTGTTGAAACTTATTGTGACGAAATCTTTATCCGTCGCGGTAGGTTTCTACGGCGACGGAATGCGTTCCATCGTGATAGGTATCTATCGTGACGGACGTATGTTCCGTCGCGATAGATATCTACTGTGACAGAGGTATATTCCGTCGCGATAGGTATCTATCGCAACAGACTTTGGTTCCATCGCGATAAGTTTCTACGGCGACGGAACATTCCGTCGCCTTAGTGCTTCAGAATATTTTTATTTTTATTTTTTAATTTTATGTAGGTATTTCATTTTTTACCAAAATAATTCAAGACAAAATAAATTTAACATTAGCCATCAACACAAAAGTTTAAATACCAAATGTTATTAATTCAATACAAACAAATTCAACATAAAAGTGTTACAAATATTACTTAAAAACATAATTGAACACAAAGTTTACATATCCATACAAAAAAAATAACTAAATGTGAATGCACTGGACCGCCTTTCATGATTGAACAAAACAACTAGACCGCCTCTCATGATCGTGAATTTAGAGAACTACCTGAAATCAAACAAAACAACTATAAGTATTTTAGTTTAGAAGTTACAAATTTAGAAGGCAAAATTTAAAATTTTGGAATCTTGAAATTCTATATACATTTCAACAGCATAACGACGTATTTTGAATTATTTCCAAATAATTAAACTTGTTATAATACAAATAAAACATGGATTGTAGCTATCTTACTTGCAGGATAGTTACAACCAAATAATTAATTATGCTATTTTACTAACATATCTTGAAACATTGTAATTAAGCTTAAAGAAGATTGACACT
>JBBMKA010089445.1:0-42712 GCA_037833695.1 Sechiopsis laciniata
ATAAATAAATAAATAAATAAATAAATAAATAAATATATATATATAGTTACATAAAGTAGTATTACAATAATAGCTAGATAGTTGTTAAATTTCAATATATTGATGAAGTTAGAAATGTCTGTGAAATTCACTGGCGTTGTGGATTGGCAGGATCGATTCCCGAAAAACTTCTCTATTTAATTTTTTAAAAATTTTTCTTTAAACTTAATATTTATAAGAATTTTTTAACGATATTTTCGATGGTTTATATTTTATTGAAAAAACATATATCAATTTTTTATTTAATATATATATGAATAAATATTTCTAAAAAAATATATAGCTAAAAATTAAATTGGTAAAAAGAGAAAAAAAATTAATTTTAAGAACAAAATAAAAAATAGATTATAAACAGGACAGAAAAACATTCGTAGTCTCAATCCCCATTTACCTTGCGTAGAACTTTTCCTCTAGCTCACTCTGGGGATATACCGCCCGACATACAAGAAAAAATTTACATCTCTAGTAATTATTTTTATATTGACTTAAGATAAATATATAAAAGGAATTAGTATAATCAATAAACTTAAAAAATATGTTATGACTAAAATTGAACATTATTGGCATGCTAGGGAATAAAGGTTTGCCTTTGAAAATTAGGGACCAAATTGACACTACACTCCAAATAAATGTAACGACGAAAAATGTATTTTCCCCTAGTTCTAAAAAAAAATGTATTTTTCCCACCATTTAAATTTAGCCAAAATAATAATAATAATAATAAAATTTTAAAAAAAATAAATAAACGGGAAGAAAGTGGTAAGGTTGATGGGCTTAGGAGGCCCTTTTCAAGAAGGGACCAAAGAAGTTGTTGGGCCTTTCAGATGGCCCAAAATTGTTTCCAATTGTTGTGGCCCATCCATGAAACTCGTAAGCACTAATTGAGTTTTTTTTATTATTATTTTTTCTATCCATAATGTGATTCTTTATTTATTAATTTTTTTTTTAATATTACTATAATTTGATTCAAAATATGTAATTGGTACATTTTTTGTCGCTGAAAGATTTCATATTTTTCACCTAGATTAATATAAGTTAAATTTTGCACACAAATATCATCATGATAATGGAATCCACAAATGCTATATAATCCATTTTCATATATTAGTGTATTGTCCTTTTAGATATAATATAATATTGCAAGAATATGAAAAAGTTGATATTCACTAAAATGTATAAATAAATATATATACTTAAGAAAAACGTTGGTAATGAAAAAAAGGTGGGTTGTGAATTTAAGCTTGATATTCACTGTAGTTGGTGGTCCTTCTAAAGTGGAATTGGAACAAATTCTGCTTCCAATTATTAGAAGGGGGAGGTTGATCAAAGAATAGGTGCAAATAAATCTTTACAAAAAATAAATAAATTTAAAAAATATATATAATAAAATAAAATAAAGAAAGAAGAATATGATTCTAGGCTGCTGCAACCAAATTACAATTGTTCATTTTTATATTGGTAAAATAATCTTTTGTTTTAAAACAAGTTCCAATGTGAACTACATTATAATATACTAGCTAGTATATATAAGTTGTCTGCTTAAAATAGGACTATAAATTTGAATATTCACCTAAAATAGTTGTTAAATAAGTTTATTTAATCAAACAATTTCCTTTTTTTTTTAATTGTCAAAAAAAAAAATAAATAAAAGATTCTTCCAAGTTGTGGGTGGGGATTGGGGAAAAGGAAGTGGAGGTTTATTTTCAAAACAAATGACTTTTGATTTTGATCCAATTACAATAATTGCTTCAAACTCAAATTAATCTGATTCAATGTTCCTTCCATTACATTTTCATCGATATCTATTTCCTTTCAATTATGTGTACAATAGATTACTGAATTTCAAAATATTCAACCATTCATTAGACACAAAATTAATTACTAAATTTAAAGCTTAGGGATTTGTCAGATAATTTTTTTACCTTCCACGAATTAAAACAACAAATTGAAAGTTAAAGAACCAAATAAAAATCTGATAACATTTCAAACTTATTTGACAAAAATATGAAAATTGACACTAATGGGTTTACTCTTTATAATCATTGATTGGTTGGCTCAAACTCAATGGACAGTTTCACATAACCTCCATCGACATTTCACTAAGTTCATGCACTCATTTAATTTCTTAATTATTAGATTGTATAAGATGTCGTTAGAGCTCTGTCTTCCACATTATAATAACTTTTAATTGTATTATAATTATTAATATTATTGAACCCATTTGAATTAATATTAAATTCAAATTTATTATACAAACTAATTTTAGGTTTCTTCAAAATATAAAAAGTAAAATTGAACTTTTAAATACAACAACTAAAATTAAAGTTTTGAAAGTTGAAAGATTTTTTTAAATTAGATGTTAAATTACTTAGAAATATATATATATTTTTTGTAAAAGAACAAAATACGAAAGTAAAAATGTGGTTTTGAACAGATTTTTGGAGAAGCATCCACAGAAAGGTGTGGATGAGAGGAATCAACCTGTAAAAAAAAAAAAAAAAAAGAATAAAATTTATGTCACTTCAATTTCACACCCCAATGGAATCACCCGTGTTTTCTAAACCCTCAAGTATTGCTTCTCTTTTACTATTTCACCTTACCAATTTAATACTTGGAAGATTCAACATAGCATAATATAAATTACATAGGGGACAATTATCTTAGATATATAAAGATAATTATTATTAAAATTAGCAGGAAAGGAAGGCAATTGAAAAAAAAAAAAAAAAAAAAACAATGCTCAAGATTCACCATCTTTCATTATTTATTTATTTGTAGCTATAGGATAGTATAAAATAATAGCCCATTATTTAACAAATAATTTGGGAATATTGGATAACCGGGTTACGTTTGGGATGGTTGAACTCAAAATCACTTTCTTTTTTTTTTTTGGAAAATTGTGGTAGGTAACCTTATTCTTAAATTTATTATATATATTATACATGAAAAATTCTCTTTTTAAAAATTAAATAATTATCAACCCAAAAAACATCTATTAAACATTTTATTATATATAAATTTAAAGTTGAAAGATTAAATTTATAACTTAAACTTTCAAAGATATAATTGCACATGCATTATTATATAACATTATTATAAATTATAATAAAAAGACTATCAATTTACACAATCATGTAAAAATGGGAATTTGCCCCCAATAGCAAAGTTTGCCCACCCAATTACAATTATAGCACAAATACTAAATTAATTCATACATAGCAGCTTTTAATTTAGCTTTTCAATTTCCAAGTTTGCCCTTTCTTCCTCTTTAAGCCTGCCTTTCTTCTCATTTCCCTTTCTTCCTCTTCAAACCTTATACATTCCGATTTCTTTGCCATTTCTTCCTAGGTTTGTCTTCACCAATTTCTTCTTTGGGTTTAAGATTTTCAATCGGCTTCTTTGTGGTTTCGTAGGTTTATCTTTGTGAATTTCAAGTTCTAGCGACTTTGCCCCTTCCCCCCCTCTTTGTAACCTAATGTAATGCTCTGTTTCGAAAAAAAAAGGAAGAAGAACTCGATTAACTCAATTAACTCGAAGAACTGATGGTTGGCGTCTTGGGGTCACTGAAAATTTGGAATTAAAGCATCAAATTGCTTCGAATTTTTCAAGAATAAATTCTATCAGTTCAACAGATAGATGTCTATCAGTTCAAGTGATAGACTTTAGATTTCTATCAGTTCAACTGATAGACTTCTATCAATTCAACTCATAGATTTTAAACTTCAACAGATAGACTTATATCAGTTCAACTGATAGACTTTAGACTTCTATCAGTTCAACGGATAGACTTCAATCGATTTTGAGTAATTGCACAGTGAAAATTGAGCTTACATGTGTGGCAAGCTTGTTTGGTTTTGCGATTTTTTCTTGCGATTCTTGCAAACAACTTCAATAAGGTATTTCTTGCTATTCTTGCGATTTTTTCGTCGTGCTGATTCGCTGTGGAGTTTCAGGAGAAGTCAAATTTGCTGGAGTTTGAAGAGATTCTTCGGAGTTGGAAGAGACGATCGAAGTGGATTGAGAGTGGGTAGTTGTAACGGTGCGAGTGAGGGTAGAGAAAAAATCGTAGGGAAGAAGTCGGAGAGGTTGCAAGTGATGGGTAGGGAGAAATCGTGGGGAAGAAATTGTGTAATCTGAGAGTGAATAAGGGCAGAGACAAAATCGTGGGTATTTTAGACATTTCACAAGTCTTGTATAACATTTTTGCCACATATGAATAACTTTTGGAATTGTGCTATGGAAAGAATTATTTTATAATAAACATGCCAAACCCCCCAAAAAAAATTGTAAAGAATATTGATCCAATAATTTAATATCATTTAAATTTTCCTAACAATTAATTTTTCTAGAATAATCTAGTAAAATTAATTTTTAAAAAATCTACATTTATATCTATTTTTTTGAAAATAATTCTACATTTATATCTACTTGATCAATTTAAAATATATTAGATATACACATTTAGGTTTAGTTAAATTTATTAAATTTAGTTGTTATAATCTTTTGATTTAGTTAGATTTTTGAGATTCAGATTTTTATATAAAACAAAAATAAATATTATTTGGATCTAATGTAATCACATGAGCGAGATATAACCATGTCTTCTTAATTTTGAATATATATATATTTTTTTTTCCTTTTAAATTCAATAACATTTCGGACTGGAACACAAAATCAACTACTTACCTTTTCTTTTAAGATTAAAATAAACTATTTACCATGTAATACATAATACCACTCAAATAATACTCATTTTTTCTCTTAGTTTCGATACTTAAATATGTCTCTATTTATATCTCTATATAAAATATAATATAATAACTATTTGAGGGCACGTGCCCCTATGCTACACGGAGCACACCCCTGCTTTCACATTATTATCAATATAAAAAAAAAAAGAAAAATTATCCTAATGCTAAAAGCCATATTCTAAAGGTAAATGGAATGCAATAAAAATAAGTATTTTAAGATATAATAACATTTTGTTGTTTACATGTTTTTTTTTTTTTTTTGAGAAACAAAAAAATTGTTGTTTGCATGTAATCTATGTCATTATGTGTAATTAATCTAAAAAAACATGTCATTATGTATAGTTTATTATTTATATAGAAAAATCGATTATTTATAGAGGATAAATAGTAAGTTATTATTATTATTATTTATTCAAAAAATAATTTATTGAACGGTTACAAAGGTAAATATCCAATATACTTTCAATATATTTATATTTGTAAGAGTAGATTTGAAGCTCCATTTTATACACTTCCTTGTTTAATAAAAAAAGTAAAAAATTAACTTTAGTATTTTATAATATTTGATTTGGTTTAATATCTATAACTATATTTTTTGAAGAACGAAATGAATTGTAAAAATAATTTCTCAACAGATCATAGAGCATTCTTATGGTTTCAAAGTTTTAGATTCTATTAGCAGCACGTGACAGCCTTACTATTACATGTGGATTTGGTTCAATTGTATTGGAGTTTTAGCATCCAATCATCCAAGACGTCTGTTGTATATTTGAAGGTGTTTGAAAAACTTGACTACCTCAATAATCCAATCAACACTACTCAATTTAGGAAGTTGAATTGAGTTATTAATGTTTTTGGATTGAATTGAATTCAAATGAAAAAATATTATGAATTTTTTTGATTCATGAATTTACATAAAAAAATGTTTTTTTTTTTTTCCAGATAATCAGAACTTGTTATTAATTTTGACTAAGATATATATTACTTATAATGTAATTATTTACACATATATTACTATACCTTAATTATTAATTTTAAAAACATTTGGGATGGATGTAAATTTGATCTCAATCCACACAATTCAACCCAAAACACGATCATAAAAATTCATTTAATTTTAACGAACCTAAACTCATGTGCACCCCAAATTAAATACAAAAGATTTATTTAATTTTATTTATATTTTATACCAGTATTAAATATAGGAAATTTTTTATATATAATAAAAAAAAAACAAAAATAATATTATATAAATAGAAATTTTTAGAAGAAATTTGTGCATAACAAAAAATTGAAATGAACTTAATAAAAAGACAAAAAAAATTTATGCATTTGATAACTTCAATTAATGCAATAAATAACTTTCAATTAGTGTATATATAGGTTTCAACCAATGCCTCCAATCAATGCCTCAAACGGTCTTCAATCAGTGCCTCATGTTGTCTTCCATTAATACCACAAATAGTTTTCAATCAATATTACATATACTCTTCACTGAATACAAAAGATAACATATATATATATATATATATATATATTTTTTTTTATCATTTAAGAGACGATATAAAGAATAGTTAAAATATGAAAAAAAAACATCCAAATTTATGCTATAGATAAATATTTATTAAAAAAAATGTTATAATTAAAATAGACAACTTGTAACCTAAAACAAATTATATTAAAAATAATTATTATACTGCTTTAATAATGTGTCCGGACGAAAAAAAAAACAAATTCATTGGAGGGTCCCATACAATCTAAGCTCAAATTTTTTTTTTTTTTTTTTTTTTTTTTTAAATTAATTAATTTTTTTTAAAACAAAGGTCGAGTAATGGGCAAGCCGGGAATTCATTTTCCAACTCCTCAATCCTTCTTTTCTGTTTTCTTTCCATTATTCCAATTTCCAAACCATATTTTTCTTTTTATTTATGAAAAGTTCCTTTGGATGCAGATTGTTACTATGATTATAGCTATAATATAAGACTTTTGTTTTAAAAACTTTTCTTTACTTTATGGAAAATCAAAATTTTCTGATTTTTTTTTAAGTCCTACCCAGTGAATATAATTTTTAAAATGGAAAACATATATATATATATACACACACACATTGAAAAGTAAAAAAAAAAAAAACATATAAAATTGTCGCTCAAAAAGCTCTTACTTTTTTTATTATTATTATTATCATCATTATGTTGGAAATTTTTTTTTTATGGCTTATAAACAATTTCTTTATAATATTATCTGTTTGTAATTAAAAATCTACTTTTTTAAATAACACATTTGAACAGTTTTTTTTCTTTTTTTTTTCTCTCTTTTCTTTTAGTTCAACACGTTTATGCCAATAAGAACAGTGGTTAAGTAGCATTAGTGTATACCTAATGATAATAGGTCTTGGGTTCGAGTCTTCCACTCTCCAATTGTTATAATCTAAAAATTAAAAAAAAAAACCACGTTTGAACGGTTAATCTATCGAAACGATTGAATTAGAGCCCATTAAATTCAAATGATAAAATTTACCAAAAATAAATTATTGATATATTTGGTTTTTATTTGCACCCGTAATAAATGACCTATTAATGTTAGTTTTTTTTGTTAGTGCAAGTTGGAGAAGAGGGACTACAAACCCTATAAAAGAAGGTACTACAAGTCTCAAATAAATGAGATCTAAATATCAATTCTCGAGATTGAATCCATAACTATAGTGTTGAATCAGATTTTCACCCAACAATAAAATCATCATGCCACTGTCCCTTTCGGTAAAGACCTATTAATGTTAGTAATTGTGGGGGCAAATGCAATGCAAAGGCCCAAAAGAGGAAGCATTTTTAGGTGATTATGGTAGTTAAAGAAAGGAAGTTGAGTTGCTTTTAAGTTTGTTATTGTTTTTTATTTTTTGGAATTATAGACACCAATTGACTATTATTATTATTATTTATTTTTTGAACAAGTTAATTAAATTTATTTTGAAGTGCATGAATATTGACAAAAGCTTGCTTCTAACAAAAGTGGTATAATATTGCCGACAACAATGCGCATCCCAATTTCCATCACTAGTCACAGTATAGTATCAGCAGTATACTGTAATAATATAATATTTTGTGATAAATTATAATATAGTTGTTTTGAGATGATATATGATTTATGATCAATATATTATGTATTTAAATTCTCTGTCCTTAATTTTAAATTATTTAAATAATTCGACAATTCGAATAATCTAAATCAACCAAATTCAATTGGATGAATTGGCTCTATTTGAGTTGGATTAGATTTAAATAAATGATTTTTCTTAAATTGAGTTGGTTCTTGGATTGTTTTAAAATTAATTTGGATTGACTCGATCTAACCTGAATATGTAATTAATTTTAAAAAATAAATTTTTTTTGGACTTGTATCATCTCATATTCTTTAAAATATGTTTTAAAGTCTTTATAATATATATATATATATATATATATATATATATATATTATTTTTATTATGATATAAATTAAATTTATTATATTAATTTTTATAAAAGTTGAAAATAAATAATAAATATATATTCGAATTAAAAATAAAAAGACCAACTTGATGATCTAATTCAATCCAAAAATATATGAATTAAGATGGGTTGCTCAAACACGTACAGTTTAAACGCAGTCATGAATTCACCAACCCAATTTTAGGTTGGTTCAAAAGATCTTCTTAATCTATTTCAACTGAACTGGTGTTCACTCCTACTTAATATTGTCAAATTAAAAATTAAAACATGATTATTCGTCGCCCATCTTTTTCTTTAATTTTTTGTTTGCTTTTTTTTTTTTTTTATTCTTTTATCGACGAGGAGGAATTAATTGTTATACTAGCTCAAAATGCAAGTATACAGAATTGATCTTGCTTTATTTTGTTATAAATATTTTATGAATTATAAAATGAAGGTGTTGGAATCTAGAATATGTAATATATTTGAATAGGAATTGGTATTATTAAATTGCAAGAGGGTGATATAGAATTTAATTAAGGAGTGGAACATGTCATGTGCAGCAATGGGTGAAGCAGAGCTTGATTCAGATAGAAAATCATTTTCTCGGAGACCAAACAGGAAAACAACCCAACAAATACCCACTCAAAAAGTTTTCTGTTTTTTTTTTTTTTTTTTTTTCTTGTAAATAATTATTTTTTAAAAATCTATATAAATTTGCTTAAAATATTGTTTTATTTTAGATTTTGAGTTTGGTTCCATTTTTGTTCAAATTTTAAAGGTTCAATTTTAATCTTTAAAATTTTAAGTTTATTCTATTTTGATCACTTAATTGCAATGTTTAATTTCTGTCCTTTAACTTTTTTATAAAAAAAACACTAAATTAAACTAATGCTTTTTGGAAATTTTGTGTTACTGTTTTTTTTTTTTTATAATTTTTTAAAAAAAGATTATCATATTTCTTCATAAATTTACAATTATGTTAACAATTTATCTTTTCTTGCACTGTAAAATTATTAACATTATTAAAACAAATTTTTATTAATATTATCTTTAAATACATCAAAAGTATTTATTTTAAATATTTTATTTAAAAGTTTAGAGACAAAAATTAAATATTTGAAAACTCATAAGTTAAAATAAAATAAACTTGAAAATTCATAAATTAAAATTGAATATTTAAAAAGTCAGAATAAAATGGAACAAAATTCAAAGTTGAGGACCACAATAATATTTTAAAGAGAAATTTATAAGAATGGTCAAATTTAGAAAACAATTATAAACATGGTCACCTTAAAAAAAATTTAGCAACCCTAGTCACAAGCATTAATATTAATACAATATTAATCTGTATTTATGAGTATAGATACAAATATTTTAAAATTTGACTACATTTGAAATTATTTTGTTAAAATAGTCCATCAATTACAATTTCCTTATTTTAAATTAAGAATTAAAAAACAATTATGGAACGATCCAATGGTCAAAGAGAGATTTGAGGTATTTTAGGTGATGAGTTCAATTCATGTTAGTCACCTACGAGTGCGTGTACTGACCCAGACAATCACGAATATATATATATATAAAAGAATTAAAAATAAAAACTATAGTTTCATTAGAAATATTTGCATTGCTCGAGATAGAAAACAGGCCAGTCCACTGGAAGGGCAGTAACGAATAATAATAATTAATAAACGAGAAAAAAAAACATCTAATAGCCATAATTACATTGAAAAATTAAAGTTATATATAAACGACAATATGTACTAATTAGTTTTTTCTTTTTTTGTTTTGCATGATTAAAAATAAAAAGATCAAAAGACATATTAATTCATTAGTAGGAAAGGTGGAACCATGGAGATATAAATTGGAATTATTTGGACATTGGGAAAGAATCAGAATTCATGGAACCTGAAACTTGATCCAGCCTCAACATGTCCTTAAGGTCCTACATTTCCCACTATTCTTATTTGAGGAAAATTTGGGTGAAGTTCAGACGGCACTCAAATCACATGCTACCTTTTTAATGAGCACAATTTTTTCTCTTTTTTTTATTATTATTATTTTTATTTATAAGAGATTTTTTTTTTTTTTGTGGTCATTAAATGGGTGACATGTGATTTGGGTATAGCGTGAGCTTCACCCAAATCTTTCTCTTCTTATTTTATATTCTTCCCATTTGCATCGTTAAACTCGATGATACGTATATCGTTGCATTCGTGCATATCAGTTAAGAGTAGGAATGATTATCTCTTATTGATATGAGTTAATTATTCTCGTGAAGTCGAAAATAAAATAATAATGTAAACTTAGGTTTATTTGTTTATAAATACTATACAAGAATATTAGAAATTTCTTTTTTTTTTTTTTTTAGTTACAACAATTGAGAGTGGTGGTATTTGAATTGATGACCTCTTGGTCATTAAATTATATACTAATACAGCCGAGTTATTGCTCTTTTTGGCAATAATAGAATTTCTTAAGTATTAGATTTATATATGATTTTTATTAAATATCATCCATGAAAATTTAGGTGCCATATGATAAAATCTATTTTGAGCATCATTTGGTTAATACATTATAACTTGATTTAGAAAGGTTAAAATGTTAGAAATTTCATCCATATATATGAGATTTAAAAAAAAAAAAAAAAAAAAAGGTTAAATATACTCCTAGAACAAAATATAAATAAATCTTAAACGGAATCTAACCTTCCTAAAATTCATTTCCTTCAAAAAAAAAAAAAAAAAAACTTTCCCAATATTCTTATTACAATAAACTTTTATTCTTTTACTTCAACAAATGGGGTGTACGTTTCGATGTCATTATCCGTTGATGTATTACTCTTCTTGGCCATGTTAGAATGAACATGATCTTGTTTAAAATTGTGAATTTAATATTCTGTCTCTCACGAAATACGACATTTTCTGTCTCTACTTTTAAGAATACTGTATAATTTAGTGGCAATAATCAGAATACGACATAAATAGGTTTATTTCAATTATTATATTGACGTGGGTTTCATATACATATAGTCAAGAATAATTATATAATTGGACACAAAAATATTCTTTTGGAAATAAAGGACGTACGTGGATATATTAATGCGTTGTCACTCAATTAATAGTTCAAATGGTTTCATGAGCATTGCTTTGAACCATTAATTTCCAACTTTATTTTTTATTTTTATTTTTATTTTTATTCTTTCCATCCCCTTTTATTTCAAATTGAAATTCAATACATCTAAGCCAGCGTTTGGAAAAGCTTATTAATGATGTGTTTGAAAATTGAGAGAGGAATAAATAATTATAGTTTTCCATCTCCTTTTGTAAAGTTCAATGAATACACAGACTTAATATATACTCAAAAATCAAAAGAGGTTAGTTAGTGGTTTAGTTGAATTAAAAAAACGCACACATGGGCTTTTGATCGACTTTGGAACAATTTTCTTGGTTCCAAAATAAAATTCTTTTCATAAAGTTGGATTTTTCATTGATTGCCGGTTTACCTCATTGTAATATTCTCACCAAAAAAAAATCTAATTTTAATACTATTAAATGTCCACAAATTTTGTTGAGAATTCTACAGTGAAAAAGTGAAAAAATGAAAAAAGTGAAGTAATCTCATAACATTTATATATAAATTAAAAAAAGTGAAATTTTGAGATTTGAGTTAAAATTGGTAAACTAAAAAGAATATAATTTTAAAAGGTATATTGATCATCTCATATAAAAAAATAAAGTGAGGAGAGTTAACAATTTTTACAAAGAAAATGGTCTATACCGATACCTTTATTAATAATATGCTCTTAGCACTTCAGTATATTAATAATATCCAATTAATATTTCAACTTTATAACTTAATCAACTATAATATATAATTAAAAAAAAACTATATATTATAACCATTTTCTTATCCAATATTGTATATGTCATCTTTAATTTATAATATCTTAATTTCTTTTGATTAAACAATATTTGGAGGGAAAAAAAACTCTAATAACCTCGTAATTATTAAATTATTAGTAAAGACAGTAAAAGTTACTTATAAAACATTAAGATTTATGGATACAATTTAGTCGACAAGTTAATAAGAATTTTTTGAAGTGTTTTCAAAAAAAAAAAAAAAAAAGTAGAAGTGAATTCTTTATATATCTAAATATGTTATACCGTTTTTTATGTTTATTTTTAAAAAAATTAAGCCATACAAATATTTAATGCATGTTTTTTATTTAAAAATATTTGAATAAAGATTTTATTTTTTTTTAAATTATAAGTGATATATATATATAGTACAAATTGGAGGAAAGAATACTAATGTTCTCAAACAAAATGAAAATTTAATATCGATTTTTAGGATTCAACTCATAATTATAATTTTGAACTAGATTATCATCAAACAACAAAACCAACATGCATACGTGGTACATATGGGAGTAATATAAAAGATGATTAAAGTTAAATCAAATAAGAAAAAAATAATTATGACCATAAAATTTTCTTTTTCCATTAAATTTTGACCATATAGAGAGACTGTCTAATAACTCTACTAGTAGTTTAGCAAGATTTGCAATGTGCACTAATTTTTTTTTAATTTTTCGTTTAAATTGAGGTTTTCGGAATGCAGAATGTAAAATAATTATATTCAACAAAAGCAATAGTTTAGCAGTATCGATACATATCTTTTTGCCCAATAAAAGTATTTTTAAGAGTTGGATCTATATTTTTTGACCCGTGATGACTGTCTACAAACTCAAACATTATTGTTCTAAAAAAAAACTCAAGCATTATTAAATTTAAATTAAAAACATATCCAGTTAAATGTATATAAAGTACACGATGCATGCAGAGTTTTGTTTGTCAACATGAATTATGGTTAACCAATGATTGTGATCTCCAATTAATTGATTATGAAACTTTGGCATGTATTTGTCAAATAATTAATTAATTAATAAGTCCAACAAAGCTTAATTAGCAGCAACCGTGATCGAGGCTGTCTTAATCTGAAATATGCTTTACTTTATTTTAAAAGAAAAAGAAAAAGAAAAAGACATGGAGTTCATTTCAATTTAAGGGTAAAATTTAAGTTTACTCCCAAAAAGTTAGAGTTTAATTTTTATAATTTCTTAAATTAGAGTTTAGTTCATATGATTTGAAGAAATATATAATTTAGTCCCTATGATTTTAAAAACTATAATTTAGTATTTATCATATAATCAAACCTAAAAAATAGTTCATGTCATTTCTAATCAAGCGAATTAAGTACTTGAAATTCTAGGACTATATATTTTAGATTTCATAAAAACTATAGGGCTACATTCTAATTTTTAAAATCATAAGAATTAAATTCCAACTTTTTTCAAACTATAAGAACTAAATTCTATATTTCTTTAAACTATATGGACTAAATTCTAATTGTTTAAACCAACAAAAGCAAAGTTCTAACGGTATCGTGTACAACCTAGTAATCATGAGATTACATATTCGAATTTCTCTTCTTCCAATATTGTTGTGTAAAAAAAAATTCTAATTTTTTAAACTATGAATATTAAAATCTAACTTTTTTCAAATCATAGAATTAAATCATAGAGACTAAGAGGTTACAAATTCAAATTTCAAATCTCTAAATATGGTTGAATTCAAAAAAAAAAAAAAAAGAAAAAAAAAAGACAATTTGAAGTAAAAGTATGAAGCATAAATTTAGATTTTCTATTCTTTTTAAAGATCGGATAAAAAAGAGGATTCTTAAAGTACATGCGTTGGATATTAGATTTTATTCTGAATTGTGTTTTATGTACAGTTAGGTCGGTTGCCACAGGTATGGTTAGATGAGCTACTAGATAGACATGTATGTAAACCTAAACAACTACACAATAATAGATTTTACTCAAACAAAAAAAGATTGATAGTACACCAAAACTGATAATTTAATCAAATTATTTTATTTTTACATATCAGTGTCTACTTCAGACTAATTTCTCTTATATATTTGAGACAGCAATCAATTTTATCACCAAGTTCATTTGTAGATTTTAAAGTGTAAGATTTCAACATTTTCAGAAAAAAAAATATCTAAGACTTCAAATAAGCATATACTAAAAAGAATCCAAATTTCAACCAAGGAGATATTGTCGGTTGAAAATCTTAGTAATAATTTATTGTTTATTAACTATAAAAAATAGGCATTAAATTGATTGCGAAAACATTTTTTTTGTGTGGTTTCGGGGGAGAATAATTTTTTAACGATTTTGTCCCAGCCATATTATATATTTATAAATATTCCATTTTATCCTTTAAAAAAACCTGTTTATTATTGTTTAAAAAAACGATTTTATCTATCATTGTTATTATAAATTCAAACTGATAAAACTTAATTCCGGCCCCAAGGTGTACATTAATACAATTTTTTAAATTTAAATTTACATCATTTATATATTAAAGGTAGAACATCTTTTCACATTCTAACCTTACATAACTCATTTAAAGGTAGAACATCTTTTCACATTCTAATCTTACATAACTCATTCTTATATAAATATTACTTTTAATATATAATAAAGGTATACATTTGATTAGGAGAGTTTAGAAATGAAAAGTTGTTTTTATTTCTTTAACTTATTTCTTTTATGAATTTGTATTTAAATATAGTTAGTGGTGGAATTTCAAACATTTATAACCCTCATCTCTTACCACTAAAAAAATAGAGAGTGATCTTCAACATTTTCTTATGAACATTTGAATTTTCTCTTTTTAGTTTAAGTTTGCTTCTTTTTTTTTTTTATTGTTTACATTTTAATTTAATTTTAGTTTTTTTTTTTTTTGTTCGATTACTTTCTTTTAACTTTCATATTATTTTTGTTTTTGATGCAGTGTATGAATTTTAAGGACATACTTGAAGACGTGGAAAAATGAAACTTGGGAATACTAAAATAGTAGCTTAAAATTAAGTGTAAGTATATTTTAAGTTAAGTACATAAATATGTTTTTGTATCAATGTATTTAGCTTATTTTATTATAAAAATAATGACATTTTATATGAAATTTTATATAAACTATGATCTTTTCACATTTTTCCGATATATATGGTTGATTTTTGTGTTAAAATCACTATTTTTTTTTTGAGTACATATATTGGGGGAGGGGGATCCGTGTGACCGTGGAGTTGAAATGACCAATCAAGATAACCAGCTGTGTCAGCGACCCATTCTGTTTAAAATTACTATTTATAATCTATAGTACAATATTTTATCTAATCTTATTTTTGAACTATTTTATCTTTATAATTATATAAATTTGCTTGAAGATGCATATGTAAAGTTATAAAAAAAATTAAGAGCTTTTTTCATAGATAGACCCTATTTGAAAAGTATTTGCAAATATAGGTATTTATAAAAATATTTGCAAAAGTAGATTTTGTTTTAATGCATTATAAAATCTTAAAATAACGAATGACAATCATACCCTCATATTGGTGGTTTTTAATTTTGGAAGGAAAATTTTAAAAAAGGAAAACCATCCCACATTCCAAACCATAAAGCGCAAATTTAGGGGCATTAATTGTGGAAAACCATATCCTACGAAATCACATTTATTAGAGACGTTTCATCTTCCTTCTTTATTATTTTTTTTTCCAATCGAGTTTTTATGGTGTTTGATATCAAACTGTCCTGATTCCTTTCTCCTCTCTGAACACCCTCATTTGTGCTTATTGTAGGTTTCGTTGTCGATCTTAACTGTCTGTTCAATACACTCTGATAAAGGACGTTCGGAATCAAAACTTGTCACAAGGTGAAAGAAATTGTACGGTAGGTTTAAAGTTACTTTTTAAATCTAGGGTTTTCTTAATTCGATTTCTCTAGTGTTCGATTATTGTGGGTTTCTTAGAAAAACTGAGCTTCTGGTGTTCCATTATAGTTCTATATGGTTTTCACTACCCGTACTAGATTTTTACAGGTTCGATTTTGTTAATGGCATACGCATGCTGTTGAACGTTCAATTTCGTTGATTGAAATCAGAACACATTTTATAACCATACAGTATTGAAATAACTTGGTATATACAGTACAACCATAATATATCCTGCATCATACTGTATTTTAAAACTTTTTGTTTTTTTAAAAGTGTTGAATAAAGATATACCATACTGTAACATCTGAGACATGTCAGATCGAAAATAGGGAAAAATAAACAATACAACGTTGATGAAATGAAGGGGTTTAAGGAACAAAAAATGGACAACAGTGGTTAGATTGTTGCAATGAAAGGATTGAATGAAGCTACTGTCTAGTATTGTAGATTTACAGTATTGTAGATGTATGTACGGTACAGTATTGTAGATTTATAGTATTGTAGATGTATGTACGATACAGTATTGTAGATTTTACTACATTTCTAAACAGGAATATTGACATTGTAATTAGCACCTTGTGCAATTTCAAATGGAATGATTGATGAACTTATAAGGAGAAGATGTACAATATAACAATCCTAAAAACACCGTATGAATCTACGGTATATACTCAATTATACAGATTTATAGATGTGTATACAGTCAATTATACCAGAATATGAAAATCAAAGTACGAAGAAACTACTGTTCTACCTATGATTTTACTGCATTTGTAAACATGATTTTTTACATTCTAAATACTGGAATTCAAAAGAGAATTAAATGTACAAAAATGGCAGAATATGAATAAAACATACCATACTGAACCATCTAAGACATATCGGATCACGATTATATTGGAATAAACAATAACCTGCTAATGGTGATGAATAAGAAACAAAAAACGTAATACAAATACTGTGAAAAACGAAGATTATTGAAATGAGATGACTGAAGTCGTATGATTATACCGTCCGATTGGAGCTTTGTCGTTGACGACAATTTACGTGGTGACCGGAATGTAAAAAGAGATAATGAATGAAACTGAAGAAACGAAAATGGAGGAATGGAGAATGGAGGAATAGGAAGAAAGATAAGAGATAAATGAGAAAAGGAATTAAAATCTCTTTGCATTAAAAGGGTTGACAATTAAATATGGTATGTTTTAAAAAGATGGGAAGTATGTAAAATGAGGCATTTAATTCAAACATTCAGTATTAAATGTGAGGAATGGAAAAATAGTATTAAGTAAAAGTTAATAATTACGATTTTTTATAAAAAAATTAACTTTGCAAAAAAAAAACTTGGGCGCCTATATTTACAAATACTTTTAGAATATGATCTAGTTACTACAATTATTCAAAAATTAATTGGTAAAAATAATTCTACCCAACCTGTACTAAATTAATACATTTTTTTAAAATTTACATTATTTAAAAATTAATGTTTAATTATTTAGTGGTGTACATCTTTTTACATTATCACATTATATAACTTCTTACATAAATATTATTTCTAATATTATATATATATTGATTGTGGGAGGTTATGTTTTTTTAAAAAATAGAGAAATTAGAATATGAAAAGGTTCAAAATTTTATTTCCACAATTAGATTCTTTTTACAATTTGCATTTAAATATTATTAGGGGTGGATTTTCAAAGGTTTATAAAATTGATCTCTTACAACTATAGTTGTCAAAGGGTGGCACAAGTGGTTGAACACTTGAGATTTGAGAGTATGCTCCTTTCCCTTCATTGTTTACATACGACTTTACTATTTCTAAAAACTCTTTAACGTCTTCACCATACTCATTAGACATCCTATCTCTATTATTTATCTAGTCTTTATTCATTTTTTTTCCTCATTTGTCCACTTCCAAGATACAAAATCTTCTTTAGGTCGCCGTATGAGGTAATAAACCTAGAAGACAACCAATGAACCATTATTGTTTATTCATTGAGGAAATTTTATTCTATAACACATCCTAATAATGTTATAATATAGTTATGTTCTCTACAAAAATTAGATATAATTCAATTAAAAAATTATTTTCTTCTTGTATTTATGTATTCTAAAATTTTAAGCCCAAAGCATCAAACTCGTGAGTTTCGAAATTAGAGAAATGAAAATCAAAAGTGGCAGCGTCGGATAGAATTTGTAGAAGAAAGTGGCGGCAGAGAGGTTTTGTTGAAATATCAGCGGCGACAGAGAGGTCTTGTCAAAGAACCGGCAGCGGTAGAGATGTTTTGTCGAAGAAATTGTGGCGGCGGAGAGGTTTTATTGAAGAGGAAAAAGAGAAAAGGGGAGAGAAGAGAGTTTATCAAAGAGGAGTAAGAGAAAAGGAAAAGAGGAAAAATTTCCGCAGCCCGTGTAGGACATTTGGTGGCGGGCATTGCCTGCCTGGGCGTTTCTCGTTATCTATCTTCCGTGTTTTTTTTAAATCAAATTTTTAGCTTGTCATCTATGTTGTTGGAGTAGTATCTATAAGACAATCTAAAAGCTTATCTTTGATTTTATTCTCTTCATGTATAAAAAGTTGGATATAATTATACAACTACCAAACAACTTATCGAAAATAATTTCAAATACAAAATACTCTTAATTTTACAAACATAAAAAAAATTAAAACTTACATTTAACATAATTTAAATAATCTAATCTTTTCATAAATAAAAAATAAATCATTTTAAAAATACTTCAATTAGAAAATATACATTTAGTTTTAACAAAATATATCAATATTATAATATAACCTACATAAGCAAATAGAAAAAGGAAAAAAAAATTTAAAAAAACTAACCTAAGATCTCCTGGCAGGAATGGTGGCCGGAGCAAAGGCGGGCGGTGGCTGGCAGAGGGGTGGGCAACGGGTGTAGGCGAAGGAGTTGGAGACAGAGGTGGGCAGAGGTCGGTAGAGGTGGGCGGAGGAGTTGCAAGCTGCAGGCTGAGGTGTGCAGACGGGTCTTGGAATCATTTTTTAGGATGGGATTTTGTGGTAAAATGAAATGTGAAAATGGTTTTTAAAGGCTTTCCCGACGGCTGGAACAGTCAGGAATAGATAGTGCAGTTGGCTGTCGCAAAATATAGAATTTACCGACGACCCAAAATACGTCATCGACAATAATCTTAACTGTCAACATTAATGAGTTTTTACGGCGGTGTTTTTTCACTGTCGACAATTTGTCTCCATTCCCGACAGCCAAAAGAGCTGTATGCGTTTCTAGCCTTGCCGACTATAAATTTGTGGTTGACAAATATTTCGTCAGGAAATCTCCCATTTATCTCTATGAGCTTTTACACTTTTGTTGTTGTTCTTTCTTATGAATTTAAAGTAAAAAATATAGCTAGTAAACTTTATGTGTATTTAATTTAATTTATAATGATACGGACAAATATTGTCAAAATTTATTATTTCTTTTATTTATTTTTAGAAGATTGTTTTATCTATTCATTATTGTTTTACTTTATAATTTTTATTAAATTATTAATTAAATAAGCTTTTTCTTGTTGTTGAAGTATTAATTTTTTATTTGAAAATTAGATTTGAATGGCGTGATAATATGCTATAATGATATTAAATTAAATGAGTAAGTGTATATATTTATGTATGTATTTAGCTTCTTTAATAATACAAATAAAAAATATTATGAACTTTTGTATATGCTATAATTCTTTTCAAAATTTATTAATAGTACATTAATATATTTATTATTTGTAAATTCTAATCAGCACGTTAGAATTTTCTAGTTGATTATTAAGTATGCTTATTGTTTTGGGCTAGGGTGGCTAGGGTATTAAGTATGCTTATTGTTATTGGGTGGCTAGCAAAATGCCATAGCCCCAAGAAATAACGAAATTCTCCAAGCACTCTCTTCCATAGCTGCCGAGACTAAAATGCCAGTTCGGTTAGGGAAGAGGGGGAAGAAGGAAGTTGAGAGTTCCAAATACGAGTCGCTTCGATTTTTCTTTGTCGTTGCCAATTGTTGCCGAGTTTTCTTTCATTTCTGCTTCATTTCTTTGTTGGTCGCATGAACATGAGAATGAAGAGATGTTTAAGGAATTGTATGTCCTTATCAAAAATATCTTGCTAATGATTCAAAGATAGAAACAGTTTTTGTCAATCTTCAAAATATGATAGTAACATGCTATCTGAATTCACTTCTTCAAACTTTTTATCACCTTCCTTATTTTCGTAAGGTGAGTGATTATATTGTTTGTACTGGTCTTATCCAAATTTTGTATTAGAAAAAAAGAAAGAAAAAGAAATTGATAAATCTACATTCACTTCTTCAATTACTTGCTTATATATATATATATATTAGAACATCTCATAAAATGTTAATAAAGTAATAATCAATTTAGATAAATGTATATTCAAGTCTAAGAAATTATAAATTTAAATATATTCAGTTATTATTGCTGCAAAACACACATATATATAACCAGAAAATTGTAACGTGCTTAGCACGTGAAAATATTTTATTTTAATACATTTTATTAATTACAATTATACAAAACAACAATATTAATATATACCATAGTTATTTTAAATATATATAAAAAAAACAAAAATTATATAAAAATTTGAAAAAAAATTTAACACTAAATGACGAAAAAAAATAGTAACCTAATATGAGATACAACTATCCAACTTTAAAATACTAAAAGTTATAAATTTCGTTACATATTAAAATTAATAATATATATTACTCAGAAAGAAAAAGAAATTATACTTTAAAAATATATATTATTAAAATCTTTGTATAATTCAACCTAATAAATTATTGTACATTAACTATTAATTAATAATATTAGTAGTAGTAGCATTAATATTCATGTTAAGTATAAGGAATATAATTTGGAGTGTTGCTCACATTTTTTAATTTACTGTCCTTAATAAATATATTATCGAATCGAACACTTTTGTTGATAAAGTTTTAAAACTTGTAATTTTAAAAAATTATTATGTAATTATACATTTTATAAGTGTTTAGTTATTATTAATATTAAATTTTTACTAATACTATTATTATTTTTTTTGAATTGATTTAATGTCCTCGTCTAATTAGTTGCTTTTCGTTTATATGTGTAATCTAAATTATTTTAGCTTTGTGTTATTTTTTTTAAACATTCAGTCATAAGAATATATGATTTCTCTATAAAAGAATTATAATTTTTTTTTCTCTCTAATAAACGTTTTTTTTTTCTATATTTATTGTAATAAAAAAAAAAATAGCAATGCACAATAATTATAAATTTCTTTTTTGAAACACAAAATAATTATAAAAATATTACAAATAATACCAACAAAAGAAATCTAAATCTTTAACTATGCTCTCATTTGAAGTTATAAAAATCTTTTTACATTCCAACTTTTGAGATGATGCACATTATTTTATTATTATTATTATTTTAATTCTAATGATGCACATTAATTGACCAATAATTATTATATTATTAGTGTTAATGTTAATTTAAAAGAAAGAATTGAAGTGTTGTGTAGGGATGTACAAAAAAAATCGACAACCCGAGCAAGCCGAACTACCCAACCCAAACCGTAAGGGTTGGATTAGGTTATGATTTTGTAGTTTTTGTTGGGTTAGGTTGGTTCTTGGGTTGAACTCGTTCAACCCAACCTGAATTAAGAATATAATATATACGTTATGTGTGTATGTAAGATAAATTAATAAAATAGATTTTTAGCATACTTATAAACCTTCTAAAAAAAAGATTATGTACTAATAAGATAGGTAACAAGTTCAAGTATAATATTATCCATATTTTTTTAACATATTTATGAGCCTATGAATTGAATTTTAAGAAAAAAATGAGAGTAACATAACCCTAAAACCCAACCCAACCCAAAAATCTAGATTTGGGTTAGGTTGCGCTTATGCATAAGGTTGGGGGATTGGTAAATTGGCCAATTCGAAAAGTTGGGTTGGTTCAATAAATTCATTCAATCCTACCTAATCTGGACCATGTACACCCCTAGTGTTGCTCACATTCTCACTTTACCATTCTAAGTAAACATATTATTAGATCCCACGCTTTTCATTTAAATTATTTTTTATAAAAAAATCCACCTTGCGTAATTTTAAAATAGAACTATATATATTTACTTTTCAACATTTTAAGTGTGACTTTTTTAGTATAATAGAAGATTGTGAGATTTGAACTATCATTAATATATCAAAATATCATGTTCACCATAAATATTATTATTTGTTATAATTAATTTTTAATTGGTTTAATATGTGAGTTTAATTAAATATAATTAAATATTTTTAATGTTTCTATATTTCTTTTTTTTTTAAATTATTTATTAAAATTGCTTATTAAAAAAAATCACAAGAATGATGTTGGTTTACTCTACAAAAGGAACATAAGTTTAGTAGGAATCAACTTTAAATAAAATAACAATACATAATAGTTATAAAAGTACAACAAAAGAATATAATGTACTCATTTTTTATAATAGATTTTGCACACCCAATTATTTGTTTTAATAAAGATTGTTACTTAAGTTCATGAGAGTAGAATGGCAAAGTTGCAAATTAGATTCAAAATAGTAATTCGTAGTATGGATTTCTTGAACTTGAACAAAAGATCATCACCTTAAAATGTTTTGATTATTGAAAAATCGAAGGAATAAAAGTTTTAAGAGAATATATACTTACAAATATTGAGGAATAAGTTGTGAAAAAAACTTATTTTTATAGCAGAAGAATTTCAAAACCCGTTAATTTTAAAACTCATAAAATTTAACTATTTTATCATAAATTTTAATTAATAATTAATAAAGAATCAATTAAATGGTAGAAAAACATTTGGCATTTTAAACTTTCATTTTTAAACAGATTAGATGAAGAATGGAATTATATATAAAACTACACTTAAGGGGAAAATAGTTCATTTTTGTTTTAATAATTTTTTTAATCTTTTTTCTAATATATTATACAAAAGAAACCAATATATATATTTGCCTTATATTTGAACTTAAAACTACACTTTATTTAAATTAATATGATTAATTTTTAAAATTAAATTTAAAAAAATGACACGAATGCATAGAAAATTCCGTCCTTTCCAACTTGCAAAATAAAAACTAAAATAATTGAAATAAATATAAAGCTCACAAATTAGGATTAGAACATATAAATTAAATATTTTACTCATGAAATTTATAAATAAGTTTAGAAAATTACGTCTTTTTTCTTTTTTTTTTCTTTTTCCTTTTTTTTTTTGGACTTTAAAAAAAAGTTTATATCTTTTTTCTAATAAATATTTTTTTTAACTAATGTATTGTAACAAACTTCTTAAATAAAATAATAATACATTATTTAGAAGAAGTACAACAAAATCTAAATCTATAACTATCTAATAATTACTTAAAATATGTTTTCAAAAAAATAATAATAATAATTACTTAAAATAGATTTGCTCACTTGAATTTAACAAACAAACATAATTCCACCAATATCTTGACATGTTTCAAAAAGTTGTAAGATTTACGAATTCATCAAGGTGGAGTTGTAAGGTTGTAAAGTGAAATTCAAAATATTGGTATGACTTATAGATTTCTTGCAACTTGAATATAATATAAACATTTGAGATGCTTTAAAGATTGGAGAGTATTTCGATTTGTAGATCGGAGAGTATTTAGAGAGCTATGACTAGAGCTTTTGTATACATTTATTATTGTTAATTGTAATAATTATTTTTAATAATTTATTACATATAAATAAATTTGAAATTAAATTTTAAAAATGGTACATAAAGATAACGTCCTTTAACAAAGGAAAGTCTTTTTTCTCAAAAAAAATAAAAATAAAAACAAAGGAAAGGCTTAAATTTTAAATATAATTTAAACATAATAGAATATAAACATGATTAAATTAATGAGGGTGACATTTTTGAAATTGGAGGAATCATTTGGACAAAATTGTCAAAAAATGATTCCCCCAACTAAATCACATTGTAAGGTTGTTAGATTAAATTAGATGAGATATATAAACCTCTCAGAAAATTAAACCATTGGGTTTTTAGAATTTAGACACATATTTTCCAACTTAGAATAGAAGTATATTAATTTTGAGAGAAAGTTTGGAACAAGCAGAATATAATAATTATGAGACATAAAAAATATAGAAAGATTATTAAGTGATAATCAGAGAGAGAAATAATTATAGGAGTTTAAGATGAAGAAAAATGATTATGAAAAAAATAATTTTATGTGTTTGGAATATATGAAATTATTATAAAAAAAAATTATTGGTTTGATGTGTAAGAAAAGACTATATGAACAAAATATTGATTATGAAAAATAAATAATTATGATAAAAAATGAAAAGTATTTAGAGAAGATTGAGATTTAAGAAAATGAATAATACTACTAAAATAAACCTAACTCTTAAAATATATAGGAAATGACATATTCTACCTCTTATATTATATTTATAGCACAATTTCTAAAATAAATTATCCGTAGCACATGATTTCTATCCGTGATAAAACTCAACCAATAATAAAATTTTATTTCTATTCGTGGATTTCCTGCCACAAATGAATTAGTTTGATTTTATACTATAGATGAAAATATTTTGCCATTTCTTATTATACGTAAAAAAAAATCTCCAAAAATATATATAATAATTAAAAATAATAATAATATCATGAGAATATGAAAAATAGAAGAAGAGGAGGTTAAAAGTAGGCCCCACAGAAGACACTCGTAGTGACAAAGCAACGACCCATTTCAACAAAGATACAAGAGTAGGGCCCACTTATCACATGATGCAGTTATTTCTCTTTCCTGAAACTTCCTTTAATTAATTAACTAATCAATACTTAAATCCTCAATAATTATACCATCTTAATATTTAAAACCACCGTGCTCTAACGAATTCGATACCTATAATACAATAAATAGATTTATTTCTTTTTTAAAAAAAAATCTTAAAAAACGATTAGTCCATAAATCCACAAATTAGCTTCCCTTATTCTTCCATGTGACTACTTCCACAGCCTGTTCCATTTCCCTGTCGTTTTCTTTCTCTTTATTCAATGCTTAGTTTAAATTTATCTAAAAAGTTGTTAGTTTCATAGTTTCATTTTTTTTTCAGTAAAAATATAGTTTAACATTATTATTACGAGTTCTATTTTAAAAATTGATATTTAAATTCTCATTTATTTATAAATAGTAATGCCCTTATTTAGGATTTGTAGTCTCTCCTTTCCATTCTACTTTAAAAAAATGCTTAGTTTAAATTTACACCCCTTTTTTTTCTTTTTATTTATTATTATTCCGCCACTGTTTTTGTTCTTTTTTGCTAATATTAATCCAAGATTTCACAACACTTGATCTGATTCTCGAGCTTTCCCATTATCTTTAGTAAATTTTGTTCTTTTTTCTCCTTCCACGCCTATAAATAGCAACCGCTTTCAACACCAAACCACATCCAAAAAACACTCACAAAGAGTATCAAAGTTTTTATAAAAAAAAACAGAGAGAGAATGGAGATGAACTTCCCTGTTATCAACATGGAGAAGCTTAATGGCGAAGAAAGAGGAGATGCCATGGAGCAAATCAATGATGCCTGCGAAAACTGGGGCTTTTTCGAGGTAATATTATTTATTGCGAGTTGATATAATTAAATTTATTTATTTATTTTAATAATCGTGATAGTTCTATCTAGTTTATGCACCTATGATCACCGACACAATAAAAATTTATATATAAATAGCCACCATAAATTGCACGTGTTAGTTTTTCAAGATTCTCTTGATGATTAGGTCACTTCATTATAGTTGTAAAAAAAATCCATAAAAAATTAAGTTGATAGTTTAACTCAACCAGAAAAACTTTCCTAGATATGAATATGTAGGAAAACTCTACTTATGTGATATGCGATATGTGACACCACATAAATTATTATTTTTAATTAATTTTTATTTATAAAAAACCATGAACAAGGAAGGGAGTATTTCTCCAACTCAAATTTTTAGGTTGATGGGACGATTTTACATAATTTAACATGATTTCAGAACGAGAGATACTGAATTTTCGAAGCAAGAAGTAAACTAGAGTATTGATTAATATAATTAAATTTTCTGCAACCAATAACTTTAAATTTGTGAGTTAATTAAACTTGATTCAATACTAATAAAATACTTATCTACAAGAACCTCTAATGGGTATAAGAAAAAATCAAATTTTTGTATATGGGTATTGTTTGATTTTGATTATAATTGTGTTAATCCAATTGATTTTGTTGAATGAAGCTGGTAAATCATGGGATATCACACAAACTAATGGACAAAGTGGAGAAGCTAACAAAGGAGCATTACAGAAAGTGCATGGAACAGAGGTTCAAAGAAATGGTAGCCAACAAAGGGCTGGACTCAGTAGATTCTGAGATTGACGACACGGATTGGGAAAGCACTTTCTTTCTACGACACCTTCCGAGTTCAAACATGTCGGAGATCCCGGATCTCGACGACGAATACCGGAAGACGATGAGGGAATTTGCAGAGGGATTGGAGAAGCTAGCAGAGCAAATTCTTGAGCTGTTGTGTGAGAATCTGGGGCTTGAAACAGGGTATTTGAAGAAAGCTTTTTATGGGTCTAAAGGCCCAAACTTTGGGACAAAAGTTAGCAATTATCCTCCTTGTCCTAAACCAGAGCTTATTAAGGGTCTTAGAGCCCACACTGATGCTGGTGGCCTTATTCTCTTGTTTCAAGATGATAAAGTTAGTGGCCTTCAGCTTCTTAAGGATGGCAAATGGGTTGATGTCCCTCCAATGCATCATTCTATTGTTATCAATTTGGGAGATCAGCTTGAAGTATGTCATTTCTAACTTTTTCTTCTATTGGGAATTTACCATTAATTATTGCATTTGAACTAAGAGTGTATAAGAAATCGACGATCTGAGTAACTCGACCAACCCATACTGAAAGAGTTGGGTTGAGTAATAGTTTCTTTTTTTGGATTAGATTGAGTCATAATTTTATTGGGTTGGTTCTCAAGTTGTTAGAGAGGATGGATTAAACAGATAAATAGTTTGGGTTCGAGTGTTATATCATGCCATTCTTCTTCATTTTTTTTTAATCCATATATAGGCTATGTGTTGGACTTTAAAGAGGAAAGAAATGATGTTGACAATCTGATAATCCAACTAAAAAATATGTGAGTTTGATTGAATTGAGTCGGGTTGGTCTGATATATAGTTTTGGATTGGTTGGCGAACAAAAAATTTTCCAACTAACTCAATCCTACCCATATACACCCCTTATAATAATGTCTATTTGTTTCAATAACCTGCCCTCTAAAAACAAATTTATCATTAATCATGTTATTTATGTTCAAATAATCTATGTTCTTATTATAACATTTCCTAAAAAAAAAAGAATTTGTAACTTATTTGTGTTGTATAGGTTATTACAAATGGAAAATACAAGAGTGTGATGCACAGGGTGATAGCTCAGCCAGATGGAAACCGAATGTCGCTAGCATCGTTCTACAATCCTGGAGACGACGCGGTGATCTACCCGGCGCCAGCACTGGTGGAGGGAGAGGAAGAGAAAGGCAAGCTTTACCCGAAATTCGTGTTCGACGATTACATGAAGCTGTACATGGGGGTGAAGTTTCAGGCCAAAGAGCCAAGGTTTGAGGCCATGAAGGCAATGGAATCAACCAAGCTCAATCTAGGTCCAATTGCAACTGTTTGAACAACCAAAAAGGGAAAAGATTTGCTTTATGGGTGTTTTTTGTTTTATTAGAAACAAAATTTAGTGGTAGATTATGCTGTTGTTTCAGTGTTGGGGAACAGTTTGTTATTTTTCTTTTAAAACATGATAGCCGTTTGAGAGTTCTAGTTTGGTAGTTTAAATAATGGACTTTGTACGTGTGTGTTTTCTTTATGAAATGTGATAATAGACTTCTTTTTCTACACAAATGTGTATTATTTTTTAGTTTATAAGTTACTTTTTCTTTTTTACTCACAAACAAACAAATTTAAAAACATTCAAATTTAAAGTAGATGCATAAAGTACACCACCCCACTTGACTGCTTAAAGCTGAAGAGGCAGTTTTCTTGTTGAAATTCTCATAAGAGAGTACATATGAAAAGATAAGAAAAGCCAAAAAGTAGTATAAACTCTGTATAACCACCCAATTGATGGGATGCCAACAATCAAATTCATACTTTTTTTTTTATTATTATTATATTGAAGATGTGACTGTTTTTAATAATATTAATTATTTGTAAGTTGATTAAAAATAAGTATACCTTTAATAATTACTTTGACATATTTTATTGGACAAAGATTAAGGTTGGAATTGACACACGTTGAACTAAAAATAAATAAATATAACAAATGAAACACTTGATAGGTATATGGATGAGGTTTTGGAGAAATTAGTTTGATAAGTTATTTTGAGTAGTAAAAAATTGAGAGTTATAAATAAAAATTTGTTTGGATATAATTTTTTTTTAGAGGAGTTAGAGACAATAGATTGTTTGGATGTAAATTTAAATTTAATAGTTATTTTCTATAATTAAAAAAAGAATGATTAAAAATGAGTTAATTCGAAGTGTTAGAAATAAATTATTAGAATGAGTGATTATGAATTGAGAATTATTTTGAGTAATAAAATAGAGAGTTGTTTTGAGTAATTATAAAAACTCGTTTGAATGTAGTCTTTGTATGAGTAATTAGTAAATACTCATTTTAAATTCTTTATAAATTTAACAAACAAACACCCCCTTCATGCCCACGATTAAGGCAAGGATTTTGAATTTGGATGTGACGACCTTGATATTCCTTTGCTTCTCCAACAAACTTAGATAATGCTATTTACTTATTTTGAACTACTTAGAGTCGCTTAGATTGGCCTTGTGATTCAGATGACTTTGGAGAAGCAGAATAGTTGTGAGATTTAATTTTCTTTTTTGATTTTCTTCACAAACAAATATTATAGAATCAGATGATCTGTCTTGTAAGTATAATTGATATACGCATATACTATCGCCAACACTCACAACCATTAAAAAAAATAGTGAAGAATATCTTTACAAACTAACACAAGTCTTTTTAGAATCTTTATCTTCATTTGTTAGATTTTTATGCATAAATGAATCTTAAAATCTTGAATTACGAAATGTAATTAAATCTTAATAGGATTAAAATACACCTCCTGACATCGTGATTTGATAAACTTTTGATTCAACACAAAAATGATTGTTGATATTGAAGCCTTTTAAAAATTGCTTCGATAGAAGAAAATGTTTTATTCTTCTTTGCTTATAAGCTTGAATGTGTTTTCAAGCTATCTTAATTCTTCTTTCTCTTTCACTTTCACATACATTTGAGATGGACAAATGTGTTCAAGAGGAAGGACCAATGTTGAACTTTATTTAACGTAAGTTTAATTTTCCACAAAATTAACTTAAACAAACATAAATTCAAGAGAAATCATTTCTCTTATACAATGAAACTCACAATCTTATAAACATTTGAATAACATATAAAACACAATTTTCTTAATAAACCATTTTAATGAAAAAATGCAAGTTTCATTTTTTTTTTCATTGAAAATGAAACTATTTATTTTTTCTAACATCATTCCCAAGCTTCTCAGAAATGTTCCTATTTTTCTAAAAGAACTTAGAGTATAAAATTGTTTTAAATCATTCATGCTTAAATTTATAGTATTTATGATTGAACATCCAAAAAAAAGTGCACCTAATTGATAAGTAGTAAAAATTAATTTTTACTTCTCTACCGAAAGAGTTGATGATATATTAATTTTATTGTTTTATGATAATTCAATTTAACACCACGATCACAAGTTTAATCCTGAATATTGATATTTAACTCTCTTAACACAGATTATAACGGTTTTCTCCAATAATTTCTCTCTTCAAACGGGGATGTTAGGCTTTAGTCTTACTCTTTGCTGACTACTTCATCTTTATCCTTCGTTCAATACCACTTCTAAATTTAGTAATGTAACGGTCTTTTCGACAGACTTAAATGCTCAGAGATTTCCTCTTTAACTCTCTCAACAGAAAAAAAAATAAAAATAAAAATAAAAGTTGATATTTAATAAGATACTGAGAACTGCCATATTATTCACAGACATCATTCAAAACAATGAACCAGCCCTGCATTTTACTCTGTCAAGACCACTTCAAAGTTCTGTCGGATAAAAAGATAATATCTTTATTTATAGTTTTAGAAACGAATCCCACACTAAAAATAATACGAATTTGTATTATTCAAAATAAGACTACATGTAAAGTAATGGCTTAAGATGGCTCTAACATTGAAGAAGAAATGAAAAGGAAAAATAAACCATAGGATTAATTATGAATGAAAGTTTTTCTAATATACTATCATTTAGCTACAAATTTAAAATGGTGAAATTGGATTATTTTTATTTTTATTTTATATTTGTGACTTTTTGAACCAACTTGCGCCGATTAATGTCACTGGGACAACATTTGGATGTCAAATAAATTCGTAGGAAATTAATTTATAAGCAGGTGACCATCATAGTGAAATTGGATTCCAATTTTATTTTATTGAATCAAATACTTATTTGAATTTAAATGGGTATGACATCACATTAGATAGTATAAGATTTTATTTTAAAACCAATTAGTAGCTCATCGAGATTTTAAAATGCTAGAATGTCTCGTCACTTTTTTAATAAATCTTCACAAAAAATTATAATTTTATTTTTATAAGTAGATCAAACCTAAAAAAAAGAAGTTATTGTGAATAGTAAAAGTTAGCAAATGAATTATTATTTTTTTTTAAAAAAAAAGCAAATTAAAATTTTAAAAGTTAATCATTAAAGTGTTAAAATGATAGTGTGAGTGTCTGATTGAATGAACAAAAAAAAATCACATAATTAACATAGGAATAATTATCTCTACGTATTTAATTTGCTTGTTTTTAAATTTTATCGAATCATATACATTAAATTGTAATTTTTAAAATTACAATGATTAAATTCTAACTTTTAGAATCACAGTAACTTAATTCTAACGTTCTTCTATTATGAATCAAATTTAATTATAATTTACCCTTTTAAAATTTTCATAATTAGACAAAAATAAGCTCTTAAAATAAGTTTGTTGCTTGAAGAGGATACATTTTGATAACATTTCTGCAGATCTGTTATGAAATCAAATCTCTCTTAAATATTACACAATTATTATGTTATTTCACATTCTAAAGTAAACACTTTTTTCATATTTGTTATAAAAATAAATAAATAAATAAAAACTTTTCGTTTTTTTTTTTTTTTTTTTTTTTTTTTGTCCAATAGTTTTTTCAACCCCTAAGAAAACTAGTATATCATTTCTCCTATTTAGTGGTGGTCTCAATATGACTTTTTTCCCTTAAAGATACTCGTTTTAATCTTTTTATAATTAGGTCCGTTTTGAGATAGAGTTAAATTAATTAGTCTATTTGGTTGCTTTTACAAGTTTTGATTAAATAGGCTTTTGAATTTTAGTAGTGGGTCTATAATTTAATCTCCAAAGTTTAAACACATACATATACATATAGTTTAGTAGACTTATAAACATAATTTTTTATGTCAAAACAAAAATAAACTTTCGGTTTTTTTTATTAAGAGATTCTCATTATTAATTTTGACAACTCAACAATAAGCTCCAAATTATTACAATTATTAAAGATTAGCTCATAACTTAACTTCATCCTATCATGTTGCTCAAAGTATAAAAACTTTTTGTAAAAACTGCACAACCCACCCCTGAACTATGAGTTTGAAACAATTACATCTCTAAACTTACAATTTGATCAATTAAGTTTAATAAATGTTGTAATTAACCACTTCAGGCTTAATTTAGATGTGTAAAAATCCACTCAAGAACCCCGATCAGGTTTTGTCTTCGGATTAATGTCGGAATTCCACTGCGGACTATCTACCACACGCGCCCAATTGAAGAGAGAGTAATCGATTTCAATCTCTGAGATACAGAATCGCCCAATTTCTATAATATATTACATATTATTTATACATCTCATCAAGCTAGGTTAAAATAACAGAAAAAGGAAAACATAAGGTAAAACTATTTAAGAAATTAATAAACTGAATTTCAAACTAATCCAAAAACCAAAATGACTTTAATCCAATATTACACATTATTTCCGCTTAGAACAGCTGAAGAAGTAAATCGAGTCTTCAAATGGATTTCACAAAGAAATCACCCAAATGAACAATAAATGTTCGTCAAATTTTAATCTGTTACTGTGTTAACAAATAGCTAAAAAATAAGCCCAAATTCCAACATTAGCTCATATTTAAAAACAAAATCTTGCAGAATCTACTCTTAAATCAAACATTGATGATGTCGAAGACAAAAGATCATTACACATCAAATTTGATCAAAGCTTGTAGATCTATAAATCAATTTTTTTAATGAACATCGAACCTTCGAAGATGTAATGGAGAGTATGGAGAGGGTGTGGTGTTTGTGAATTTAGGAGGTAAGAGGTTGAAGAAGACCATTTTTATCTAAACGATAATTTTACTCATCTAAATTAAGTTTGCAGAGATTAATTGCAACACTTATTAAATTTCAAGAGAAGTAATTGATCAAATTGAAAGTTTAGAGATGCAATTGTTACAAACTCCATAGTTCAGGAGTGGTTTGTGCAATTTTTCCAAACTTTATTTAGTGTATATAGAGTTGTGGTCGACACAAACGAGTGACAGATCTATTAGGAGACTACAGGGCTATAGCCTCCAAACTTTAAATGATTCTATATTACATTTAATATTTTTTTTATAAACAAAGTCTTCATTATTGTAGATCTTACAAAAAAAAAAAAAAAAAAAAAAAGTTTTCAATATTTGTTATCTAGATTCTCACTAACTCAAAACACACAATTTATAGTTATTAATACATTCAAAAGACCAATGGAGTCTGGCTTATTTTGGCTTGAAGTATAAGAACTAACAAATAATTGAACTTTGTTTTTATACAGTTTTAAATTACTTTAAAGATTGATAATGCTTACCTAACAAGTTTAGTATATGAAAATCTTCATATTGATTATCATCAAAGATTTGATAGCACTTTTGTAAAAAAGATATGATATCTTTCCATTTTTTTCCCATTTTTCTATTTACTTTTTAGTAATATGAGATATTTCTACTGATTGGTTAGTTGGCAAGTGTTAGTCTTTCATTAAATTAAAGTGTAAGTTCTTTACTTAATTAGGCTCTAGCTAGTTTGGCTTTCTCTCATTCAATCCGTCTACCTTCTAATCCTCCAATTACTGGCTCTCTTTCTTAATAATATAAAAGCTTGCATTTTATCATACTTTAAATGTCAGTAATTTAAATATAGTTTTATAGTTTTTTTTTTCATCTTCGTAACTCAAGTTTTCCATAGTAGTTTCATAAATATTAAATAATATGGACATTCATCTCAAAATTAATTTGTATTTTTTATAAATGATTTGAAGATCCCTTACTTTTTCGATGTAAGATCCTAATGATAAAAACTTGGTTGGCGATTGAATTGAAGTCAAGGTGCAACAAAACTTCAAAGGGTCACCACTATTTAGAATGTGAAGTTTTTTGGATGGAAGTCAACTATCTCTTTTCTTAGTATGTGTTAATTATAACTCATTGTTAGTTATGATGCTTGTTTGATAACTATTTTATTTTTTATTTTTTATTTTGAACTTAATTTCTTTACACTTGATTTCGTTTTCTAAATTTTAACCAAATTCCATAAATCATAATAATATTCAAGAGACATCAAACTTTTGATTTGTTTCATTTCAAAAACTTCTTAATTATTTTTTTTCTTAAAAAAAAAAAAAGTGTAGCAAAAATTAAACTTTTTTTTAGTTCAACAATATTTGAGAGTCACAAGATTCGAATCTATAATATGTTTATTACTGGATCCAATATGATACCCTTAGAGCACTAGTAGAGTATGGAGATTAAGCCTTCAATTTTAAAGAAGATAGTAATTGTAAATGATAAATTAGGTTGGATGAGAGTGGCTATAACTAATGATGAAGAAAAAAAGAAGAAGCTATAATTAATGGGTGAGTAAAGATCCGGCCGACATGTCGGGATACCATCATCGATTCGTCGTAACTAGTAAAGGGTAAGACGGTAATTAAAGGGTGAAAAATTTGCTAGGGTTTAACTTCAAAATTGAAACTTAGAAATGGCGCCGCTATTGGAACGAAGATAAGTCGCTATAAATTCGTCCCATTCGGCCAAAGATTAATTAGAAACTCAAATGCACACCAGCAATTCTTATTCAAGAGTTCGATTTAATTTTACGTCAAATCACTCAGATTTCTTCTACTTATTCAAGTTTTTTTTTTTTTCCATTTTTTTATTTATTTATAATTTTTATTATTATGGATCAAAATCCTCTGTTCTCAATTTAAACGGCGCTCGAGTTTGTCTCTTGCGCCACGAAGAACAGCGAGGGTATAGCAAAGGCCGAGATATCGTTTCAGTCGCCATTTGTTTTTTGTTGGCGATTTGATTGTTGCTCGTCCACATTTTTTTTTTACTTTCAATTAAAATCTAATTCCATATTATAACTTTTATTAATTTTAAAAATTAATAAAAATTGGTATTTGGCTCTCTTTAGGGGTGATTTCGGTTCGATTTTTGTTGGTTTTGTATCAAACCAACAGTCGAACCGATATCTTCGATTTTCAAAAAATTGATCCGATCCAATGTCCAATAAAGTATAGAACCATTGGTTCGGTTTGATTTTGGATCCGATCCGATGTCCAATTTTTTTTAATATATCAAAAACATTTTTCATAAAAAATCTCATAAACAACAATATTTTTAAAGATCGTAAGTATTTTTTAACTTATTAAAACTTATTTAAGGATGTTTTTTTACTTGAAATAGAAGGGAGTTAAGAAAATTTTCAACACTTTAAGAAATCTTCAAAATAATGGAAGAAAGATTATTTTATATGACTATTGACAAAATATATATTTTTTTATAATCTCAAAAAATATATACATATATAATTCGGTTTGGATCGGTTTATGAAAATCGGAACCGATCCAATATTTTCGGTTTTTTCAAATTACAAACCGATATGTCCGATTTTGTGCCAAAAAACCGATCCGATTCATTGGATTAGATTGGTTCGATTTTTTGGTTTTTTGGTTCACCCCTAATTCTCTTATTATCTTCAATGAACTTTTGAGATGGCATAAACCCTAGTTGCACTTCTTTTTTCTTTTTTTTTTTCCTTAATCTTTCATGATAGGATTCCGATATCCTTTTCAGAATCTTAACAACGGATTTCGTCGTTCATTATTTTTTTAACTTGATCTTTCAAGAACATCTTTTACTAAAGTTTATTCATTTTAATTCATCTGGGTTTTGCTTGTTATAGTCATTTGTGCTGAATCTGATGCTCAAATCGCCTTTTTCATAAAGAACGAGATACTGTACATCAAATGGCAAATAGAATTTAGAATTTGGAGTCGCCGAGAATCCAAGCAATGCCCAGCAAGAAGAATATGGAATAAATATGAACAAGCTTTTACATTGAAGATAATATACAATTAAACTCAAGATATTAAACTAAAATGTGACAAATAAAGCTCAAGAATAACAACTTACGTGGAATTTCCCCTTGGGGGCTGATTTTTATATGTACATAATAATAATATAATCAGTCAAAAATAATACATGAGATGCTTAAGGAAAGATTTGATTAGCATCTTTCGAACTTGTACACTGACTCCATAATATATTTGCATTTTCTAGGCCTGCTTAAATATGTTTTTTTTTTCCCGTGGACTTGAAACCTGGAAAAAGAAAAGTGGCATATATAATAAACTTCGAGATGAAATTATGGCATTATCTACACGGGAACCACATCGGCATCCTGATTATCTTCACATGTTATGATTAAACCTTCGGCGTAAGTTGGAAGGAGCCAACGAGTCCATTGACATCCCGTTGAGACTGGCTCAGCGGATGGTACTATCATGAGCACGTTATCTTGGCGCCGAACAACCCCCATGACACTCATAGTGCTTCCTTCTTTGATGTACCTGAGAATGGTGAATAAGGAATCAAGTTTCATTAGAATGTAATAGATGAGTGGCATTATGATCATGTTCTAGTGAGTGATTGTTTGGTGCAATACCCTTCTTTAAGGCGCATTACTCGGTCATCGCTAGAGAGTTTTCGATCAGCTAGCCAGCTTAAGAAGCTTGGGGACAGGTCTCGGTTTTCTTTTGTCACGTTGACAACAGTTGAGGGTTTGACAAAAGGTGCAACCTTGGCTCCATTGCCTGCTTTAACTAGGGCTCTTAACCCAGATTGGAAGTCTGATATGTAAAAGTCAGCTACATATCTCTGTATCAGAAGTCCAAAAACCAACCCATTACAACTCGCATCAAATAAACATAGCTGATGAAGAAAATTGTGCGTTCGTGCTTTATGAAAGCATGTGCACTTAAAAACTAAAAATGTAAAAGGAAACGTGCCATACATGATAAACTCTATCAAAAGATCTACGCCATTTTAGTCATAATAAATGCTGAAAACTAGGAAGTTACTTTAGTTACAACTTCTCGTTCCTCAATATGATAATGTTCAGTTGACTTCTCGCAAAGTCGTGGGCAGCAAACCGCCCACGTTGCTGCAATCTGAACACTTCACCAGACCATTCAATCGGTAGGAGCAAAGGGCGGTGTGTACAAAGGGTAGCTAAAGCCATAATCAAGTGAACATATCAAGTTGGTATGTAGAGAACTAACCTCGGAGTATCGAGATCCCCAAGAGAAGCAGCGGTGTTTAGGATTTGCAGGCTTTCCACCCCATCCTTTGTATTCATACAGCTCAGAAGAAACGTAAACGCACCTACCTACTCTCTGGTAGGATGATTCTAGAGGAATACTACCACAGGTGACGACCTACAAGAGAGAAACAGGGTGCTCAATGTCTGAAGAAACAGATGACATACAAGAATTAGATAAATGGCAAATCTAAATAATTCCCACATTGGGGGAGAATAGAACCAGTTCAAAAAAAAAAACCAGTCAGCAAATGGAAATTTTAAGTCAAAGCTGGCAAATTTTTAAACACAACCTAAAATTAGGCGGTAAATGACTTTTAACAGGCTAGACCATTAGCTCCAAATAAGTTTATAGAAATTTGACTGACATAAGTAATATTTGAACGACATGAGGTGGAGAAGTAAAGAAACAACCCAACTACTTTGAAATTTGCATAAAGGATTCTCTATGTTTTATCTTTATACTAACTTTTTTTATATCCGTGAGTAGACTTCGACTATTTTCACAGGACATGCCGAATATTAATTCCTAGGTAGTTGAGCATCATGGATTGAACCTATCACCTCTTTTCTAAAGCTTCTTCTTGACCACTTGACTACACCATAAAGATTTTTCTATATAGGGTTTGCCATAAAGGATTCTCTATGTTTTATCTTTATACTATTTTCTTTTACCTTGACTATTTTCACCCGACATCATGGATTGAACCTATCAACTCTCTTCCAAAGCCTTTTTGACCACTTGACTACACCATGATAGATTTTTCTTTTTACTAATGGAAGAACGTTGGTTGATAGATGGCAGGGTTGGCCATGGACTTGGGTTCTTTACTATTTAGGGTATGTTTGTTTTTTGGACATGAGGAGTGGTTAATAACTACTTCTCAAAAACCCCTCGTTTGTTTTTTGTAGTAAATAACCACTGTTAACCACTCTCCAATCTCTCTATCAAATCTCACATTAAATCTTATAAACTTCACATCAAATTTATCACTCAACCACTATTAACCCCAATCCCAAAATAAGTAGCTGATTGCTCCACTACTATTAACTTCAATCCCCAAGCGAGTAGTTAACCACTCCAAACTACTATTAGGCACTAAGGAGGCCTGTGAGGCCATAGAAATGGAATGATTATGAGGGAATAAGAATGCGGGAGAGAATAGGAATGTGAGAAAGAATTAGGGGATGATTAACAAAGAAAATGATTATGAGTGGAACCATTGTGTTTCTAGTAAGGTTATGGGAGTTATTATGGGAGTGATAAATAGTGATTATAAATAATTGTAGGTGGCTTAAACGTAAGTGAGATCTCTCTCCTTTGATCTCCATATCCAAGATACCCCAAGTATATTTCTATACAAGATGAAGTTGCAGGTTCATAGGAGCCATAAAAATGAATGGCTGGTGCTTGCCAACTGATCTTGATCTATGTTGCATTTGAAAACATTAGTGATTGATGGGATGTGAATGATTTGATGTGTGGCTTTACTTTTGGACTGTTTTCATCATCAAGTCTTCAATAATTTGCCGTCAATGTCACAGATGGTAACCAACAACCAGATGTGGAGTAAGAAAGACTATTTGAACTTTCTAAAAACAGTTGGGAGTTCAAAAATACTCTAAACAAGTCCTTTTAACTTGCACAAATAAAGAATTCCTAGTACATAACTAGTTTGAAAAAGAAAATTCAAAGATGAGATTCATCAGTTTGGTGAGAAAGTAAGCAAACTTTCAAATTCTACAAAACTTATCAAGAGTTTTGAATAAATAGTAAAATAACCATCCTTAGAACTACCCAATTCTTCAAACCGTTGAGAAAAAGTTTAAATCGCTCAATTAAATGATATCTTAGATGTTTGGTTGGTCAAAACAGGTTACAGAAGCCCAAAAGAAGTACATCCTTTGAAAACTGACAAAGACGTTCCCAAGGGGTGACCCAGTTAGTTGAAAACTTGAACTTTGAAGTACCTTCTCCTCAAGGTCTCAGGTTCGAAACTCACTCGTGACATTCCTTCGATGTCTCTCGATGCCTGGCCCAGGGCCAAGCGTGGCCATTGTTTCAAAAAAAAAAAAAAAAAAACTGACAAAGACAATGATCGCATATCAAGGCACAGTACTAAACAAGCAAAACTACAAAAACAAATACAGATTTCCAGGAGATCTACATGAAGCCTCAACAATCATACAAAATCCCAAATAAAAAAAAAACATTATATTCTCAGGAAAGATAATAAAGGCCAAATTTAGATTCCTCGTCGAAGATTTAGATTGATTTTATCCGACCACCGACCCTCAAAATCAGAACCCTTCATTTTTAATTTTGTTTTTTTTATGAAAAGCTAAACTCTAAATCTATAATATATTGTCAAACAGTCAGCATCGTATTGACTTTCCAGTTCTGTAGCAAAATACAAGGCGAAAAGTTGAATTAAACTTGAAAAAGTAAAAATGCTTCATGATTAGCCACAGGATATAAAACAATTAAGCTTCATTAATTAAAGATACATACAAACAAATCTCATTATAATAATCTGAAAAACAAAGAGAAAATAAAGAAAATTACCCCAGTGACCTTCACGTACTGTCCATCAATAGCGCCTCTGAGCTCAGCATCTGGATACCTTTGAACAAACCCTATCAAACCCCTTTTTCCCCAAGCAATATTCCAAAGCACCGCAACCACCGCCGGCACCAATAGCCCGCCGGCCGCCACCAGTAGAATCGGTTTCTTCACCGCCACCATCAGGAACGCTCCGACCAACAAACCGGTGGCTAAAATCACCAAAAACACCCACACCACCGCCTTCGAAACCTTGAACCCTATTTTCACATCTTCGCTTAAACTCGTCACCGCCGTCCCATACACCATCTTGCCACCCGCCGACACCGTCTGCTCCAACGGGCCAGACCGCCGTCCTCCGCTTCCGCCGCCGCCGCTGTTAGACGATCCAAGTGGACCGGATCCCATGGGGCCGGATGTGATGAGCCCGGTCGGCGGAAGCGAAATTGGGCCGGAGGATTTCTTGGGGATCGGACCGGAGTTGGAGTGCTTAGTGACGGGGCCGGAATTAGGGCCGGATCGGACGGATCCGCTGTTGTGCTGAGAGGAAGAGGATTTAGAGGGAGGAGGACCGGGAACCGGTGGATTGACATGATGAATATCAAACATTTTACCGAGCTCGCCGGATTTCTTGATGTCGCCGCCGGTGTAAGGGACGGCGCGTGAGCCCATCGTCGGCGTCCGCTCCTTGAGCTGCTCCGGCCGGCCGGAGACGTAGAGGCCGCTGCTGAGCTGGTGAGATGGAATTCGAGAACCCATTGGAAAGGATTGACAAATGGAGAGATTTGAAGTGAAAATGACAAGTGAGAGTAACAATGGAGAAGAAGAAGAGGAAGAAGAAGAACACTGCAATGGAGTGGGAGAGGAGAAGGGTTTGGGTGTGAAATTACTAAAATGGGGCTAGTATTATTTTGTTTCTGTATTTTTTTTTTAATTGCAGATTTGGAATTTGGCGACTGTGGAAATATGAAGTGGAGTCGGGCTGGTTAGATCCTGACTGTTCATGCTCGGTTTTGTATATTTACCATTCAATCCTTCTATTTTTACAATTATTGAGAAAATTACTTTCTTTTTTTTATTGAAATGAGAAAATTACTTTTTTCAATCCATAGGTTTGGTACAAAATTTTAATTCATCTCTAATTTTAAAAATTGAACATTTTTGTCATTATTATTTCAATAATTATTACTTTTATTTGGTATATTTTTTAAATTTATTTTCATGTTTATTTGAAAACGTAAGATATTAATCAAATTCAAAAAATAATTACAAATATAATTATTTTTTAAAAAAAATTAGTAATTATAATTATTGGTATTAATGAATATTAATAATATACTATTAAAACGTAAATGTATTAATAATTATGAATATATTTTGTGAGAATGGCATACCAATCAAATTTATGTAAAATTAAAATAATAATTTTTTATATATATTAAAATTTAAAATGAATTAACTATAAAAGTGTTTAACTTTACCAAATAAATATTTTTCCTAAGATTGTACATGTTAAATGTATACTGTTTGGTTTTGAATTCTTTTGAAATTTTTACCTCCAATATGTCACGAAATTTAGGACAATAATGTTAATTATCTTTTATCATTTTCTTTACTTTTGTTTCCTTTTCCCAACAAGAGGTGTTGTCGTCTGAGAATTTTTATCTGTGGATTGAATTTAAACTTTTGGAATATTATACAGCTGTGTAAAAAAACAAAAAGGTTTCTTTGTTTTTTTTTTACAAATTCAAAATTCGTACCACATACAAATTGTATCTTTCTTGAATTAGAGTAAGAAAAACGTTGAGTGATTCTTTTTTTATTTAACAATATTTTGAGATGAAGATTGAAACACATTATATTTTAGTCACAAATTTCATGTTTTCTGATTTTCTTTCAATTAGAGATTCAAATTAAACGTTAAGCTTTGTTGACGAATTTCTCAAAAATAAAGTTTTCTAGAAGAATGTATTTTGATTATTATTATTATTATGAATTTTTATTTAACCACTTTGTAAAAATCCACCATCAGGTAATATTCGAAGTTGATTAATACAGTTCATCATAAAAAGTAAATGATTTATATGCAGAATTTATGGATCAATATCGAATATTTAAAATGTGCAAAAGAAAAACTCTCCATCCAATGCATTTGCTCTAACCAGCTAAGGTGAAGTTGACAATATTTTGAAGTTTTAAATTCATAAAATTTTGACCACTTTTGTGTTAATTACCATACCCAGTGGAAAAAGTGACCGATGTTTTATAATTTGTCATTTTGTTGAAAAGAGAAGTTAGATTAAATCAAATAGTTCTTTTTTATCAAAAAATAAAAAATAAAAAAGTTTTTTTTATTATTATCATTATTTTCTTAGAAAAGATTAAATCAAATAGTTTTTTTTGTTTAATCATAAAACATTCAATAATAATAATAATAATAAGGTTTACAAACCCACATACAATCAAATAGGAACATACAGAAAGAAAAATAAATCTCAACAACTAAATTTGATTCCAGTCCACAATTTAGACATCACACATAGAAAAGCTGATGATTAAATCAAATAGTTAAACTACCTTTGCTAGATTCTTTTTTTATGTCACGCTTTCTTTTCAATAAGAAAACACAAAATGGTAAAAACCAGATCACATTATATTGATCCTTTTCATTTAATTATTCAAAAATATTATTACATATTTAATTATTTTTTATTCTTTTCTATATAACAAATGAGATGATAGATTTGAATCGTTATCTTTTTAATTAAATATTTTTTATGTCATTTAAAATGACTAAGTTGGACAATAAAAAATGGAAAGTCTTCTATTTAGTTTGATAAAGAGTTTTTTTTTTTGGTGCAAGAATACAATAATTAAATTATTTAATTGTCTGGCCCAATTATTGAGAGCATATTGTTAAGATGACACCACTGCTCTCATATAAATGAAAGCTAAATATTGATTTCACGGATCAAATTGTGATCATGGTGGAAATTCAATGAAATGATCATGTCACCGACCTTTTTAGTCATTTGGCGTACACTAATGTTGCTGAGCAACTCACGTTGGCATTATAACGATACATTTAAAAGTATAAGAATTAAAATTGAATAATTTTTAAAATATAAGATGAAAACAATATTTTTAATAA
>JBBMKA010089487.1:0-13338 GCA_037833695.1 Sechiopsis laciniata
ACCGACTCTATATAATAACCGACCGACCGACCATAATTCGGTCGGTTCGGTTTTCGGATAAAATGTGAACACCCCTAATGCGCTTGCAATTACATTAGGCTGTGGACGACATATACTAACAACACTTAAAAATAGCTATATGGAATTTTGAAATTTTGTAAATGGTAAAAATATTTGAAATTTTCAGTTCAAATCAAATTGCCCAAACTATCGTAAGTGCCTTTTTTTAATAATTTATAGTAAGACTGGCTTGAAGTTTATTACTATTGTAGGGAAAGCTACAAAATTAATAATTTGAATCGCTTTGACGTTGGTTGATTGAGCACATCTTTCATGCAAATTTATTAATTATTGATTACTTCAAACAATTTGAAAATCAAAAGCTATAAGAAAATGATCTGAAAGTGCTTCAAAAAAAAAAAAAAACCACTAACATTTAATTGTGCCGGTAAAAAACAATTTTAACTTTGTCATGAAATATGGTTGCCTATCTTCTTCTCTTTTTTTTCATTTTGAAATAAAAAAATCGTAGCTTCACTCCACTATACTCAAGATAACCACGCTCGTCTCTATATCAAGCACTGAGAGACATCGAAGAAATAGAGACACGAGAGATATCGACAAATTAACGTCACAAGTGTATATGTAGTACACAACCTAATTGTTGTTGGTATATGTAGGACACGGCCTATCTAAAAATGGAGAGCTTTTTTTTCTTTTTCTAACAGAGTGCTGGATATTTTAAAATCAAGTTCTTAGTTCTACCCTCGAAATCTATTTCAATTTTCATATTAGAAACGTCAACTTTGCAATTTATAGAAATATTTATATGATTTTGCTAATTTTTAAAAAAAAAATCTCATTTGCTATCCGAAAACCGACTGAAGCAATTTCTTCCATTCAGATGCAGGGTGAAAATCCATCATTCTTTGTTTACTACGGATAAAGAAGATTAAAATCTCCACGGTGCATTGTATATAGGTGATCCTCAACAAAATTGTCATTTCTCTGACTGTATTAATCACTAAGACTAAAGTAAGTATCCATAATTTTAGCAGCAGCATTCAAAAATTCAAATATTCATGTAGAGCTCAAATAATAATTCAAATAAGAAAAACTTAGCCCTGCTTCTCTACATTGATCTAGTTTGCATCTGCAGAGTTGGTTACTTGTTGTACAGGTGAACACCAGTGAAGATGAAGAACCCAGCCATCTGCACCACATTTCAATTGTTATAAACACTACACTACTCCACTTTCTTTGCATTTAGAATTTTTTTTCTTTTTTGAAACCGAGAAATCAGAGTTTCGCTCCACTACACTTGGGAAACCCCACCCGTCTTTAAGCTAGGTACCGGGAGACATCGAATGAATGGAGACATGGGAGGTGTCTACATTAATTAATGTCACGAGTAAGTCTCAAACCTGAAACCTTGAAGAGAGCACACCTTCAAAACCTAAACTTTCAACAACTATGTCATCCCTTCGGACTTTCTTTGTGTTTAGAATTTGGATAAAATAAACACCATTTTCTTTTCTTTTTTTAAAAAAAGGGTCATTAAATGGAACCGTGGTTAAACGAGACAAATTTTTTAAAACTAAAAATGGAATGAGTTAACAGTTTGATGAATCTAAACCTGATGTGACAAAGGGGTTCCATAACTAAGAAATGAAATATGTATTAAAAGAGTGTGTACCATTGAAAATGCTGCTCCATAATATGGGTATGCAGTAGGAATGAATCTTTCATATTCATTGTGTCTAAAGGGTCTCACTGGAATCTGCAAAATATAAGATGTTCAAAAAACAGAAACGGTCAAATACCAGCCGATGAGGTTTCCACCCAATGTTTCTTTATCAGCAAACAATGGATGAAATAGTTTTACAATTATATTCTTAAAACAATATGCATAGACAGTGTTATAAAAAGCGCAAGGCGCACTAAGACCCAATGACCCTCTGGAGCCTGAGGCGCAAGGCACACCAAAAGGCAAGGGGCTTTTTTACTTAAGGTGCACTATATAAAAAAAACACAAAAATTTATGTGTATACACAATAAAAACACTTTTCATGGACATAAATGAAGTTTTAACCAAAAAAAATATATAAAAAGTACATAATATTCAACTATCAACCTTCACGCACTTCGAATGACCTAGTACGGGATCTAAAACACAAAAAACGCAAAGGAAATTAAAAAATCCCACGAGCCACGCGCCTTTTGGCGCCCGGGGCTTTACGTAAGGCGCCATAAGGCGCGCACCTCGCCTGGGACAAGTGAGTCGCAAAAGGTAGGACTTGAGCCCAGGCGCGCCTAGGCGCTCGCCTGCGCACGCCTTTTAAAACACTGAGCATAGACAACATTTTCTGTCTTCCCAACTGGATCCCAGGTTGAGTAGAGATGTCTTTAAACACAAGATGTTCTCACACTATTGACATGCTACTTCTAACTAAAAGTGAACAGAAGAGACGCATGGACTCCTATGCAGAATATTCATAAACAGTATTACGCGCAAAAGTGTGCGTGGACAAATATAATCACATTGCATAATGTTTTTCTTATAATTGTGTGCTTGAATATTATAAAGGGTATGTTAGCAAATAGTTGGAAAGTTAGAGTAATTTGATTGCAAATAGAGAGGCAAATAAGGGAGAATGCAAGCAATTATCGAGCAGAGTATTTTAGGACTTGAATGTTCTCAAGAGGGATGGTCCAAGTAAGCTTTCAACTTGGTTTATCTGGTAAGTTCCTTTCCATCTATTTTTCAACATAGTTTGGTTCTTAACAATATTATAGACAGAATCATCATGGAATTTGCCTTTCTTTATTAGATACGTCGAATTCTCTTTCAAATAAAAAAAAAACACCTCTTATTTCCTCAACCAGAATGAAGATCACAAACTTTCCCACCATTACCTAAAAATCAAGCCGAAAACGAATGACTTCACCCATGCGCAGCCCACAGGCAAACTAAAGCAAATGCCCGAGAGGTTGCCTAACATTAAAAACGTGCTAAAGGTGTGTGCACTGCATTCAGACCTAGGTATGAATTTGAAAATAGTGATCGAGATCCATCTAAAACACAATTGACATAATTTGCAGAATCAATAGTCGCAAAATAAACATGGAAATCTACTTGTAGCTATAATGGGATCCATCAACTTGCTTATTCCCTTCATAATTAGTTATGCATCAAGATAAAACTCGAACATTACCTGCTTTGATAGAGATAAGGTGGTGTAGCCAAGTTTTTGATACTCAACCTTGAACTGGAATACTCCATACACATCCGGAACTTTAAAGGCAGTATAATAAAGACCCTACAAGAGAAAGTAGCTATAAATATTCAGGTTCAACCAAATACATAGGTAAATCAAACAAAAAAAAATTATAGAAGAAAAAAATCTACCTTATTGTTGCTTGATAGAGTTTTCAAAACATAGGGGCTCATCATGTAAAACTGCACCTGAACGTCATCAGTGACATATGGCTCCCATGCCTTACCAGACCACTCGTAAATCTCAACCGAATATTCCTTTTAAACAAAATACAATGGTCAGAAGAACTCAAATATTTCCATTTCTTTAGGTTTTTAGCCTTTCTGAAATTAAAATTACCAATTCATCATTAATCCTGTACATTGCTGGTTCATCGGTTTCCCCAACTTTGTGGTGCCTAACATTCACGGCCTACAAATACAAGCATCAGTTTGTGATGCAGCGGTTAGAATTAGCATCTACAATCTGATTCTAGAACAAGTTATTAACAAGTATAAAATGCCAAAATTTTAAATTGGAGTTACATATACGACAACCAAAGAACTGCCTCACCTTAAGATGACCTCTTTCGTGGAAAACCCATTTGCTTAGTTCAACTGAAAACTGCTCGTTACCTGACTTATCATACCTGTATCACAACATAATCTCTTCAACAAGTATATACAACAGTTCATATGCATGCAAAATAGCAAAATACCAATAATGGCCAAAGACCTCGTTTGATAACCATCTAATTTTTGGTTTTTGGTTCATGAAAATTAAGCCTATAAATACTACTTCTACCACTAAGTTCCCTTGTTTTATCATTCACTCTTTGCATGTCTTCAAATACCAACCCAAATTCTGAAAGATAAAAAATATGGTTTTTAAAAACTTGTTTTTATTTTTGAAATTTAGCCAAGAATTCATATGTTTTTTTTAAGAAAAATGAAAACCATAGAGAAATTTTGACAAAACTGTTGAAACACAATTTTCAAAAACCAAAATCCAAGTGCTCAAACGAGGGCTAAATTATCTAAATTCACATCAATGCTTGAGCAATATTCTTAGCCAAGGATCCAAATCCAGGATGTTCGGAGGACCAAACCAACAGTTTATTAATAATTGATGCAGCTTCATTAGTTTTCCACCATATACTAAGATAATATTTAAAATGCATATGATGGTTGCGCTAAAAAATTCACTAGTGTGTGATTGAGAATAATTTTCAAGTTCATTTACAAACCAAAAACAACAGCCACCATCCAACATTAAGATGTCACAGACTCATATTGAAGACATCAACCATGTCTAATCAGAAGAATCACTTTCAGCATTCAAAACTATGAACATTTGTATCAAGTAATACGAACTAGTTTTTTCACTTACTTGGTTGGACTCTCAGCCTTCTGCACCCCCGATTTGAAAAATCTATCAACAAAAGGAAAAGGCGTATTATTAAGAGATCCTGAGATAGCAAAAGCAATATGGTTGGTGACAAGTAAATAAGTTTGAAGTGTTCTCTACCGGTTACTAAACAAACTTAATGATCCAGAGATCAAAATCCGGGCATTGTTTCTTGCCTACAACACAAAAAGAATGTTAACCTGCTAATCAAGAGACAAAAAATATGCACAAAAACAAAAATTACAACTATAAAGTACTTGTACATCTAAAGAAAAGTAAAAGGTACTCCCTGCCAAATGGATAAAAAGGAGAGCCCTAACAGATTTAGGAGGCCAGAAGAAAACTTAGAACATAAAGCGATGTGTTAAATTTCATACTTGAGTAACATCATTTTAATTTGAACTTTAAAGAACTAATCCCAAGTATGTAAGTCAAGAAGTCCACTAGAAGCAAGATAAAAGCTAAGTAAATGTAAACCAATAATGCACAATAAAGTGCCTTCATTGGCTGTTTAATACTTCATCATTTTGTTCATCGAACTTTATGCTCCAGTAATATAGAAACAAACCATTAACAGAGATGCATAGAACAAAATCAGGAATATAAACAACAATAGACCTGTATGACTGAAACTAAAGAGATAGCAGATCCTGTTAGTTGTGGAGGGCTCGATAGCTTGGACTTAGGATTGGCAGAATACGCTGAGGGAGATGCTGAGAGAGCTTTTAGCACCTAGAAAAAAAAAAAGAATAGAGCTTAATACATAAATATAGCATGCCAATCCAGACTATGGCAGTCCAGTGATTCCCAAAGCATTAATAGAACCACATTCTATCAAGAACCTGTAAAGTAAAAACTACCAAGTGTCTTACCAAGCTATTAGCAGGATTTAAAGTATGCCCAATCCCTTGGAAAAGAACAGGAGCCTGCGTGGAACATTCATCCAAAAATTAATTAGAAATCAGCGTTATAATAACAATAACCGTTACAAACAAAAAAAAGAGTTAGCACAAAATTAAAGAATTCAAGACCTAGAGTAAATAGAAATGCATTAATGAACGTCCAACAATCTCAGAAACTATGAGCGGCCATAAGACACTAATTATGTGAATTATCAATGTGTTTTTATTTCCTGTAATCCAACCAGTGTGGAAGATAGCCAAGCAAGACATTACAAGTATGCGATAATTAATAAAAGCCCCAACAAAATGATGCTACAAAAGCATGAAAACTACTATCTTCCCACATCATAATCTTTCTAAAATTACCGAAGCATAAAACTTGCCTCAATTTTCTGGCTTCCCACAATTACATCAGACTTTATCAAATCGTCACTGGCAATCAATGTGTGATCTCCCTCTGTCTCTGATACTGCATAGCTGGTGTGGTCAATGACTACAGCAGCTGAATCCTTTGACATAATATTTATCGTATAAGTAAATAAAGTACAAATACGGCTATGCTATAGATAAAAAGGTAAAAAGGTAAAGAATCTAGATAAAAAGGTAACATGTTCCAGATATCCACCTACCTCATCAAAATCAACACCACATTCAGTGGCAATTTCTCGAATCAACTCAGATGCATTAGAATCGGCAGCAAGAATTAGATCGTGCCCCGAATCAACGAAATCCAAAATAGCAGCAAGATCAACAGATCCCCCAAAACCTACAACAAAACGCGACGTAATATGAATACTATCAATTACGAATAATTGGGGCTACATCGAAAGACTCAAACTAAAAAACCAATAAACTCCAAACAATTGAAACCCCAATTGAGCCTATGTCTCAAATTTCGAAAATGCATCAGAGGGAGAAATGAAGGAAGACTTACGGTCAATTGTTGGCGCAAACAAGATCAATGCGTCATAGAAATAGCGTCCGTATCTCTGCAAGGAGATCTTGGGATCATCGGCGAGCTTGAAATCGAGGTCGAAACCTCGGGATTGGAGGGAGTTGAAAAACAAAGAGTGGGAAGATTTGATGGCAAAGTCGTCGAGTAAGACGAGGAGTTTGCGATCAGTGGGGTTATCGGGGGAGAAGGCATAGCAGAGAAATGGAAGAAGAGCAATTAGCGTAAAGACGACAATGGATTTCGACATTGCGCTAGGGTTTTAAGAAATGCCCACAGTCCGAGTGAGGAAGATATCACAGATCTCTATTGCGGTCGTTCTGTGAAGAAAAGTAGAGCCTGCGGAAGAAGGGTGGATTTCAAGTTTGACCCCAAATGACAATTTAATCACAAAAACGACCCCTAGTTGTTAACATATGTCACTCAAAACCGATAAAATCGAATAAAACCAAAACAATTCTTTAGATTGGTTTGGATTTTTCATATAATATTGGATATATCGATTTTTATTTGAAGAAAATTGAAAGTGTTTGATTCGATATTTATTTATAAAAACCAATAAAAATCAACCAATATTGATTTATTTACTTTCATTTTTTATTTTTATAGGTGAGTTTTACTTTTTATTTGCTAAATGATTACTTATTTTTGTTTTATTTAATTCTAAATTTTGAGATTTTTTTAGGAAAAAAACATTCAAATAAGGTTGAAAGTAAAATAACAAGTAAAATAGTAAAAATAAATAAATAAAACCATAAGAGAACCAAGTCGAGGAAATCGAGTTAATGATTTTGTCCTTTATTGAACATTGGTTCGGTTCTTCTTTTAATCAATTCAATTGAATCGGTTCGATTCTCAATTTGACCGAAAACCAAAGAAAACAGAACCATTATCATCTTATGCGAAGTCATATCAATTAAGCTCAACTCTAATTGGCCAAATGATTTCATACTTTTTTTTATTCAATGATGTTTTGAGAAGAAAAAATTGATTCTATAATCTCGTGGTTAGTATTCCATAATTTTTAGAAATATATATATATTGAGTTCAATAACAATTAGAAGTTGGGATTCGAATTCATGACCTTTTAATTTATGAATTATACTAATGGCGCTGAACGGTTGATATTATTGGCCACTAATTTTTAAAATATGTATGCCAGATGTAACTTTTTTTTTAATTACTAAAGATTATTAAGTTTTATATATACATGTCTATGTCAATTAGTTTTATAATCTTTTGTCCCAACAAAAAACCCTCACAAAAAAAAAAAAAAAAAAAATCAAGTTGCATTTTTAAAAGTATGACTTTGTTTAATTCTAGTTCAAATAGGATTTGACTAACCCTTTTAAAATCTCATCTCTTTATCCTTTGGATAAAATTGTGAACCATTCAAACCTATGTTCACTTTGCAATACCTACCCTTTATCTTTTTCATCTTTACTTCTGGCAAACAATTGTAAGTTAACAACCTAAAGTAGTTTATCGCGCGCGCGTGTATATATATATGAAAGTTGGACGCTTCATCCTAGTAACATTATTGATATGACACACTTTGCAAGTGTTGTAAATAACCTTATTCAGGTTGTTCTTATGGAGACAAGTGAGTGTGGGTATCTATATAAAGAGTATGCATAAGACTGTACCAGAAATACTTGATATGTCTTAGTATTATGTTATAGATTAAGATAATATTTCACTTGGATGATCGTATGCTAATTTGATATAAATCCTGGGTGAGTTGTGAATTCCTGCTTGTGAAAGCGTCTTTTGATATGCATGAGTGAAAATAGCCAACGGCGGTGATTCAATATGTCTTCCACATTGGGGATTGTCGTAGTGAGTAGCTGGGAACGTAATGTAATGGCCCAGATTTTTGTTACAACTCTCTAGGTATGTTTCTAGCAGTTATTTGAGTTCCGGGGTCGTTATTTCTGTTATAGCCTCAAGGGTAATTTGGTAAATTCCCCCCCTATGGCCTATTTTTATGATTTATTGAGCTTAAGGGTTATGTTTGTGATTTCAGGGCAAGGAAGGCCAGTTTTGTAATTTTGGGAATAAATGCCAAGTGGCCAAAAGGGTTTTGTTCTGCAATCGATTGTTGCAGTTTGTTCATCGACCAAAAGCTAGAGAGAGTTTCTTCGATCAGTTTAGAGAGTTTCTTCGATCAGTTTAGAGAGTTTTCTCTCAATCATTCTCCCATCTCCCACTGATCCTCTTCTTCATCCAGATTGCCACCGTGCAGCTACCTCACACCGAGACCAGCTGGTTAGCATCGCCCCAACAACCGCATTGTCTTGCTCCTGTGCACCGAATGCACGTTGTCCACGCGCAGCCTCGCCGTGCGTCTGCCTCATCCTCGTAGACGATTGCATGCAGCCGCACACGCCCGCACATGCCAGTGCGTCTCGCAGCACGTTCTGCGGCCCCAGCCTCACGCCCGGCCTGTCCCTGCAATAATGTAGGCCCGTGACACGCCAAGCCGCAGGAGCTCACGCCGCCATCCGTGTGTCTTTCGATGGTTCGGTGAGCCTCATATCGTGTATCGTTCATTGTTCGGGATCTTGGGTAAATCCTATTTTTTCCTGAGTTCCTTGATAGATAATTGATTGAGTATTTATTGATTGATTAGTAAATATTATTTAGGTCATATTTCTAGATTGTGGTATTGGATTCTGCAGCTCAATGAGCATTTTTATTTGTTCTGCATTGATATCAGGCAAGGATTTCTTACCTGGGTTGTGTGAACCTTGCATATGTTTATCACTGATATTTATCTAATGTTTTGTATGCCTTACTAGTTGTGAACATGTCTAGGTGAACTCGTTTGTTGTATGCCTATTTGTCTTCGAGCATGTCTAGGTTCTTGACTGTTTGGTTGGTGCTTTGACTGTACTGATAGCAAGTGTATCAGTTCCATGTTTTTGCTTATTAGTACCCTGCTAGAGATGATTGTTTTTCTGTTAAGTATGTATTGGGTGATCTGTTAGGGAACTAAGCATGTAGCACTCTTAGTATGTTTATACAATTAGGTTGTCATCGTCTAGAGGCTCTGAGAGGATGTGATGTAACATGCCCCCTTCTCAGACTCGAGGATGTGATGTAACATGTCGCCCCTCAGTATAGCCTAGTTTCAGGCCTGCTAGAGCGGGATCTTGATCATGGTGCAAGCCTGCCATGAAGGATCCTTAACTTCAGGTGATGGGTGTGAACAGGCTGCCACAGTAGGGTGCCGATGGCCTCCCATCGACTATGGATCAGTGGACACCATTTTCGAGTCTTATTAGGCATGTGGACCTGGACCAGTGTAGTCTTCGTAGGCCTGCATTTACCTGGTTTACAGTAGCATGCGGTGTGCGCGCACACGCATTAGATACTGAGAGGAAGGCTCCCTCGGGCTAGTGTCATCAGTACACTTTTCCCTGTATTTGTCTAGAGCCAAACACTTGGACAGTCGCCCAAGTGTTCAGATCAGTGCAGTGAGCTAATTTTTAGGTCGGGAGTCAGCGAAATCTCGATATTGGGAGTTATGTTGATAACTCAAGTTTGGATAAAAAGATGATTAGTATTGCATGTATTGCTAGGATGCTAGATGATGTGATGATATGTGTATGTACCCCGGTTAAGGATTCTTAATGAGTACCTTTGTACTCACCCTTATTTCTGTGGTTTTCCATCAGGTAACTTGGGACAACACCGAGATGGCTAGAGGAGGCGTTAATGGATCATGGAACTCCGCTGTCATAGAGTTGTTACTTTTATTCTTGCATTTTATCTATTCAACTTGTCGGTTGGGAGAGATATCTCTGATTATTTCATTACTTAAACTGTTTTATAAACTCTGGCCAGAGGCTCGTTTTCATGTTTTTAGTTACTATCCGTTAGAACGGTTTTATAGTTTGAAATAAATGGATTTTGAATTCTTGGTATTTCTGTTATAACTAATTTACCATGCATGTTGAGCAAGAATCAGGTCTAGAACTATTTTAGAAGTCGGGTTCTTACATGTAACGTCACAATATGAAAATCACTCTTGTTAGGATTGGTGCTCTAAAGGCCTAGTAGGGTGCCATAAATGTCTAATAGTTTGTAAATAAAAAATAATTATTGTGTATTGAGTTGTAATTAATAAAGGGTTATTAATTATTCATCTTCCATTTAATTCGTATTATCCAAACCGAACGCATTAATTATATTAAGTGTGTGAAACCCCCAGTTATTAATATGAAAACTTGGATAAGTATGTTAGACATGCAAGTGGATATATATTCAAGTCAATAACCTAAAGACGTCTATAGTATATGAACCTAGACTAGGTGCCTCGTCCTGATAACATTGTTGATATGGACCGCTTTGCAAGTGTTGTAGATAATCTCATCTTGGTTTTTCATGTAGAGACATGTTAGTAGGGTATCTATGCAAAGAGTTTAGATAAGACGAGATCGAAAATAGTTGATCTGTCTAAGTAGTTCTGTTATACATTTTGATCAATATTTCGCTAGGATGATTGTATGATGATTTGATCTCAATCCTAAGTGAGTTATGAATTCATGCTTATGAAAGCATCATTTGGTGTGTGTAACGGTCCAGTTTTCCATTCCGGTTCTCCATATATATTCAGTTGCTTTTTCAGTTGTTCGGTTGGGCCGTCGGGGCAGTTTGAGCCTCTAGGTGCATTTTGTAATTTTACCTTCAGGGGTAGTCTCGTAATTATCCAGGGTGTCAGGACTATTTCTATTTTGCTGAGTTCAGGTTTTCCTTCGGTTTCAGGTTTCCAAAGCTAGTGTTGCTGTTTGAGGAGTTTAGAGACTCTTTTGGTTAAAAAGGGAAAAAGAAAGAAAAAAGGGGACTTCGCTAGGACTGGAAGCCGGAACCGCCTGAGGACACGTGTCACAATCCCGTGGAGCCCTTCTTTTTTTTTCCGACACTTTATATACCTAGCCGCATCTCCAATTCATGCATTTTCTTCTTCCCTTCTTCTCTCAACTTGTCGAGACCAACACTTCTCATTCTTCTTCCAATCTCCTTCGCCGAAACCTCTTCCCTAGTCGAGAGCAGCCTCTTTCTCGCCGAAGCTTTGATTCCGTCGAACACCAGCAGCCTTTGCGATCGCAAGCCCAGCGGTGTAGAATCTTTCTTGCGATCCAGTTCCGAGCTCCCTTGCATCACCGTCAGGTTCGCCTGAGCTAACCGCACGCCTTCACAGCCTGCTCGCCCTCGCGTCGTCCCGTTCACGCCCATAAGGCCGCACGCCCCAGCGCCGAGCCAGAAGCAGCCCAGCGACCGCACAGCCGCGATCGCCCTCGCCCGCGACTTCGCTGCACAGCCCTTCGCTCACTGTCGCTCGCCTTCACCTGTCGCAGCCGCTTGCATCCTGCCGCACACCCGCAGCTGAGCCGTCTCCGTGCCACGCTTGTTCCTCTCTGCCGCAAGCGTTGCAGTTTCACCCTCGTCCGTGCCTTTGCCGAGCTTGCCCTTGTCGAGGCTGCCTTTGCCGAGCTTGTCCTTGCCGAGGCCAGCTGCCGAGACCCCCCTTCTCGGCTTAGGGTAATTTCTTCCTGAGCATGTGTTGGTTTTTAGTTGGCAACGTTCGAGTGATATTTAATTCGTGTTATATTTATTATTTGTTAGGTTTGTTAGATCTGCAGCTCAAGGAGCATTTTATCTGTTTGTATTTCTGCTTGTACCAGGTAAGGATTTCTAGTCGGGGTTGTGTGGACCCTGCGAGACTTTTTTTTATTGCATTCTTGTTTACTTGCTTTACTGTTATGAGCATGTTTGGTGGATATGAACTTTTATGCTGATCTGTTCAGCTAGCATGTTTGACTCCTATTTTCACATGTTAGTGCCATGCTATGTTTGTTCTTCCAGCATACTTGATTCCTGTTTTAATCTTGTAGTACCATACTAGGGTTATTTGTTGTTGAGCACGTTTGAATGATAAGAAGTAGGGTTGGGATTCTTAGATAGAATTTGTTAGGTTGTCATCATCTAGAGGCTGATAGTGGACCAACGTACGTGTCCCCACCGATCGTGTTGTGAGGACAGATTCCTTACCCCCGGCAGCTGGGTGTGGAGTAGCTACCACACTGGCATAAGCCTAGTTTGCAGCCTGCTAGAGTGGAACCTTGCCAACGGTGTAAGCCTGCCTGGCCGGTTTTTAGCTTCAGGCGTCGGTGGTAATCAGGCTGCTACAGTCGAGTGCCGAGTGTCTCGCACTACTGTAGATCAGTGACACCGCTTCCTAGCCTTTAGGTATGCGTACCTGGACTGGCGTAGTATGTCCCTAGGCCCCCACATTTACGTAGTTTGCAGCAGCATGCAGTGTACGCGCACACGAGTTAGGCGCCGGGCGGAGAGCTCCCTCAGACTAATGTTCGTGAGTACACCACTTCCTTTCCGAGTCTAGAGCCAGACACTAGGTACTCTCCCGAATGTCCCAGGACCAGTTTGGAGAGCTGGTCAGGACCAGCTGTTGAGCGGTCGCATATACCAAAGGTAAGTCGAGGATATCTATTTTGGGAACAACTTTTGAGTTGGTTATTTGGCAGAAGGTAGAGCCCTCGAGGATATCTGTTCAGGGTCAATTATTGACCTAACCACTTGGCAGGCCAGGAGTTAGAGACTTCCGAAGACCCAGGAATTGCTTGGACATCTTGTTCCAGGGTTCTGTGTTGGTAACTGTTTGCTTGTATACTTGGATGCTAGGTGATACGTTGTTTCGTACTGTATCCCGGCTGGGAATTCTTATTGAGTGCCTTTGTACTCACCCTTATTTTCTGTGGTTTTTCCACCAGGTAACTTGGGACAGCACCAGGAC
>JBBMKA010089498.1:0-13337 GCA_037833695.1 Sechiopsis laciniata
AAGTCAGCAAAACATGATCATATTAATAACAAGAAAAAGAAATATATGAAATTTCCGCATAAGCTCTGCCCATCACGAATCAATATGAGTGTTATTAAATCCTATCCTATAGATAGTCTTCCATTCAATAATTCAAACAAACAACAGAAACACAGAGCTCCCGGACTATCTATTTCTCCTCAATGTTGTATTCTACATTGCTGATCTTGAGAGCCATATTCATCTTTTTAGTCATTGTGAAAAGGCTTATCGAATTTGGGATTATCTTCTTTATGTTTTTAATTGGCAGGTGACTAAACCAGGCAACATTCAAGATCTCATCCTTTCTTGTTGCTTTTTGGTGGACTCTATATGGAGGAATCAAAATGCCAAGGCTTTTGAAGAGAATGTAGCATTCTTGAATCCAATACTATTCTTGCTTTAACTGGCGCTCACACAATTCACCCTTTCAAGGAATATGTTTTTTCTACTATTTTTTCTCATTGGCAAAGTTTTTTGCAATTATGATGGACTGATCTTCAGTAACTTTTCATATATCAATGAAAAAGTTATATATTTCCCATCAAAACAAAGAAAAAACAGAAACCCAGTAAAAGAAATGAAATAAAAGGAACAAATGAACAAAAGGGTGTTCACCTCAAGCAGTAGGTCAATAACCCTTTTGATCTGAGCCCCAACAGGGGATTTCCTGATGCTGTTAATATGTTGAAGTCTCTCAGTATCATTTGAGAATTTAACAGCCGGAGCGGAAGATCTAGCGATGGAAGCGGCCGGCGGAGGCGTAAACTTGGGCGTAGGCTTGGAAGCAGCGATTCCTTTCAAGGTAGTCTGGCATCTTTCTTGTTGTTTCTTAAACCTATCTAGTTTTTCTTGCAACGCCATCGAAAACCCCCTTCAGCTCGTTTCAATTCTCAACCCTAATAAACAATCACAAAATAAGGATACCACAAATTGCAATGGTGGGATCGCTGTTTGATTGATGAATGCGTATGAAATGGAGGCTGATTGTTGAATCGATTGGAGAAGAAGATGGAAGCTGAGATTGGGAAAGCGCTCAACAATGGGAGATGTTTATGTGCTTCCAGGAAGTGAACCAGCGTATTTGTAGTATTTGGCAGGGGTATTATACTATTTTTTTTTTTTTAAAAAAACAACAATTTAACAATTTATTTGAATTGAATCGATTTAAAATAAATGAAATTTTCATCCATTTGATTAATTTTAATGTAACTTAAATTTATCATTGATTTTCAAAAATAATTTTTTAACATTATATATGCATATATTTAATTATTTTTTTAGACTTTTTATTCTCCAAAATACTTTAAAATATTTAATAAATCTTTATCTATATCATAATATAAATTGAAGTTGAATTGTTATGGGAAGTTATTATATGCAAATTAAAAACAAAAATAACAACCAACCCAACCCAAAAATATATGGGCTGGGTTAGATTGCTAGAATAAATAAGGTTGGATGGATTAGTTGATTCTAAGGGTGTACATAATTTGAGTCGGATTGAGTGAGGTTTTCAACCCAACCCAAATTTCAAGTCAGTCACTTTTCTAACCTAACCTAATTAAAGAGACAACTCAACCCAAACCAACCTTTATATTTTTGGGTTAGGTTGGGTTGGGTTATCGGATACATTGTAAATATATATCTTTTATCAAATTAGTCATACACATACCTAAACAAAATACAATCTTCAATTATTATCATATCAAGTATGAAATGAATATAAATATTAAAAATGTAAGATATCCAATCAAAATTCCTCCACATTAGTCCTACAAATCATGGTTCATATAAAATATTTGTAACACCCCTAAATTTATAATATTTTTAAAGAGATTAATCAATTAATCAATCAAGTAAATTATTTAAATACTTAAGAGAATTTTTCCTTTCGGCCTTTTTAATTATTATTGATCGTGATTTTAGTAGGTGTGGTACTAAAACTTAGTTATATTTCTCTTTTATAAATATTAAAAACAAACTTGTAAAAGCTAAAAATGCAAGAGTTATTTTAAGTTGGCATTAAAACAACTTTAATTGCTTAGGGTTTTAATTTCTTAAAAATGAAACTCATTTTTTAGTATTTAAAAGAGAATTTAAAACTTTTTCCTCTCATTAATTCACCCTCAACCGCCACCTACCCCTCCCCCTCCCTCTCCCTCTCCCCCCCTCCTCTCTCACACGTGTCAGCTCAACCTCAGACACTCTACTCATGCGACACATTGTTGTCCAGTCCCAACCCATCCTCACCATTCGTTGCTTCTTCTTTCGATCAATGCTCGACACGTGTCGACCCCGGGTTCAACGGAAGAGTCACACTCGGATCGTTTCCTACGCGCCCCTCTCCCCTGCATTTCTCGTTCTCCACCGGCGCCGTCTCTAATGACGTCGTCTTAAGCCGCCATTCTTTGACAAGTTTCTGTAGATAGCGAACGTCGAAGTGGTTTGTTTCTCACCGCGTGATCGTGAACAGTGACAACTTCATCAGCGAGTTGGAAGCTCCATCGAGCAACGCCATTCTTCTGTGAGCTTGGAGTTTTAACTAGTGGATTGCGTGAAGCTTTGTCTGTCGAGCATTCTTTCGTTTCTGCCAAGCCATCAATAAGTTATCTGGTTCGTACACTTTTTCAAACCTTAAACTCCATTGAATCCGACGAGTAAGCTTGAAACCTATCTTAGATCCACACTTTCTTTTACAGTTTTACAGAGATTGGAAAGTCCGTTTGAAATTCCAAGAACAGATCCGTGACTAGAAGAGCGAGACGAAGATTTTGAGGTAAGGTTCATGAGTTTCCGTGGTGACACATCGCCGCACGTCGGTGATGCGTGGTCAGCTCAGTTTTCCACTCCCCGTTCGTATGGTGAGCTCTATTTTGGCTAGTTCTACTTTATTTGTCCGTTTCATTGACTTTTATTCGTGATTCTTTGATTAGGCAACATTCGAGATTCATCGTTTAGCTTGTGGTTCATCTTGGTGGTTTGGTCGAATCACCGAGAAGGTAAGGAGTTCTATTATGATTCGCATTTGTGGCTTAAAATCATGTGATTAGGAGCTTGTTGGAATTTATGGTAAATGGATGCGTTATGACTTGTGCATGTTGGTTTTTGTTTGAAACCCCTTAATTGAACTGATTATACTCTGATCGCATAGAATCGTAGTGTAGCTCTTAAACTGCAAGGTCTCTGTTTATTGGGCCCTTGTGATCGAATCGACATTCCCTGAATTGTACCTTTTTTCTTGTATACGTGATGAGTTGCTTATCTGTTGATTTTTTTAATAACCGACTATCTAGGATAAAGCATGTAGTAATCGTGTTTGAAATGCCCTTGATGGATTGATGGATTCTTTTTCACTCGATTGTCTGTCATTATAAGTTATTAACTTAAATGCCCCTAATGGACTAGGTAGCTCATGAATGATCATATGTATGTTTCGTTGTTGCTTGTTTCATCTATGGTTGGTTGTACACGTGTTAAAATGATTTCGTGTTGGGTTCCATCTATGTTTAACTATATACGTGATGTAATGATTATATACTCGATTTCTCTATTTTGTCGCCTAGGGGCTTGCTTGTAGCGATCTGTTATCATGATACCTAGTTTGGATTGATTATGTTCGGCGTTAAAATAACTGGGCTCAGTTATCATGTTAACTACCTAGAAAAGCCGCTAGCTCACCCTTTTAGGACTCGTGTTGCGTGATAAATATCATGTTATTGATGTGACTCGCTAGTGCCCTTAGGAATCGAGCGAGGATATGGATGTTCCCTACTTCGAAACACATGGTTGGGTTGTACTAACCTACGGGTTAACCTTTATATCTGACCAAGGTGGTGGAATCTCATTCAGGTGTCACATTGTGTGCGGAACAACGAGTTCCTTGGTCGATGGGTGCACGCTCAAGTTGCACCAACTCTCGGGGTTGGTAGTTGCACCAGCCTAGGCCAGGCTGAACCTCATGTGATTCTAATGCTAGTTATATCTGTTTTGTTATACTCGTTGGATCTCTTATGCCATGTTCTATGTTTTACTTATTTCTCCTGTTGTAATACGTGAGATAGGGGAGTCAATCATGACTAGCTTGACCCTGACACTTATTGTTTGACCCATCCATTGTGGTACCCACCTTAGTGGGGGCTGGCTTACCCTTGGGCGGAAGAGGCCACTTAGACAGATGATGGCGTGAAGGGATGCCTATCAGTGAGCATGCATGCATTTCGGGATGTTGTCTACAAGCAGGCGGTCCTCGCATGCTAGGGGTTAGCAGATGGCACCCCTAGCCCGAGGTTTAGGGATTCTGTGTGTTTTCCTCACTCGTGGTCCTCCCTAACATTCATGTATGCCCCCTACTGATACGCTATTAAAGTGGCCAACAGAAGCGTGGCAGGTCCTTCATAGAGGTTAGGCTACTCCGAGACATTTGTGTATGTCTCCGCAGATGCAGTATGGTGTGTCCCTAACAGAGTTTAGGCTACCTTGAGACATTTGTGTATGTCTCAGCGGACACGGTATGGGACGTGTCCCGAACTGAGGTTTAGGAAACCTGTGTGTTTCTCTCACTCATGGTCCTCCACTAACAGTTGTCAGTTGATTTTTCCGATATTCAATTATACATTTGCTCACGGCTTGCACACCGTCTTTTGACATTGTTTGCTCGTGATCGGCCCGTGGATCATGCACGTATGTATGAGGCACTTAGCTTCAGTTTTCGTATATTCTAACCTGTTTCTACTTGCATGCTTAATCCCATGGTGGGACTCCTTATTGGGTATATTTCAATATACTCACCCCTTACATTTTTCAGGTATGGATTCATTCTGAGGTGGCTAGGCTAGAAAACTACAATGATCATGGACACAATATCGTTATTTCCTTTCCACATTATTTTTACTTCATGTCAAACTTTATGTTTTAAACTCTATTTAACCATATTTCGTTTTGATCTATCGAGATCTCGAACCATATTTTGTATGTTTTTTAACTATTAGTTGTGTTTCATGATTTTACAAGTTTTTGTTGGAAATTGCATGTGATGATTAAATTGGTTTTGATGGATTTTTAAATGCATGCACCCTCAACACCTCATTAGAGTATTTTAAAAAGTCGGGTCGTTACAATATCTCAAACATAAAACAATTAGATAATTAAAATAATAAAAATAGATGACATAATTCAACTTCAATATAATAAATAGCTAATTAAAACCAACAAAAATATATGACATAATTTGACTATATATTTTGATCATGGTAAATAGATTATAAATACTTAAAAAAAATATCAAAGAATATTGAAAAATAAAAATGTCTAAAAATAATAATTAAATAAAATAAATATACCCATATACAATTATGTTATAGGTAAGAAAAATATTTGTTAAACTAAATAATCAATTCGGGTTGGTCAGGTTCATTTTATGTCAACCCTTGACCCAACCCAATCCATGAAATTTAAACCCAGCCCAACCATAAAATGTACTTACCCAACCCAACCCGTCAAATTGGTTTGGGTTGGGTTAGTTCGGGTCGTTTGAACACTCCTAATTGATTCATATCCGAAATTTGGGTTTGGCCCAAATAATTCTTCTAATTCAACCCAATCAAATCTATGTACACCCATAATATTTGGAAATAATTAAGAATGTAGTAGCAATCCAATATCATTAATTGAATGACTAAAACGAATTTCCAAAAGGAATAAGGTTATTTGTCTTTTCCAAACTATCTTTGGTAAATAACCTCAATTAATACGTGATTTATTGATTTAATTTTATTTACATGGGATAAGAGAGACGTGACTTGAACTACAATACTGCCCGTATTGATGTTGTTCATGAAATTACAAGTAATTTCTGTACAAGTAATTCTAGTTCTATTTTTGTCAGTTTTGTACTAAACCAACAACCAAACTGATATCCTCGATTTTTTAACACTTAGGTCTAAAACGATGAGATTGAAGTGGTTGAAAGAAAGCAAAGCTCAAAGTGGAGGCTGGTGAACAACCCTGTCGGAAATTATGAAAACCTTATATTGGAACGTCCATGGATTGGAGAATCTTAAGGAGATCCGTGTTTTGCATAAAGTGGTGCAATTTTATAATCTTCATTTAATTTTTATTGGTGAATCAAAATATGATTTTGATTATTTTGAGTAGTTGAAGCATGTTTTAAACTTTGAGTATTGCCTTTGTTTTCCATGCTTGGGAAAAAGTGACAGCCTTCTACTTTTTTGGCAAACTGCGTTTGATGTGTTCATCTTTTCCTTCTCAAACAATCATATTGATATGATTGTTAAGAATAGAAAAATGTGGTGGAGATTTTGAGGTTCTATGGTAATTTTGTTATGGAAATAAGCAAGGACTCATGGCAACTTCTAAGACGGTTAAGCTCCAACTCTAATCTCCCCTAGTTAAATGGGGAGGGGGGATTTAAATGAAATCCCATTTAAGGATCAGAAGTCAGACTTAGATGAAGGGCTTCTGAGATGTGATTGATGAGTGTTGGTTGATTGACTAGGGTCTTTCAAGAGAAATTCACTTGGATAAAGGGCGTAGAAAAAAAAAAAATTTTTAAAAACAAAAAACGACCAGGTTAAGGTGGAACACTTTAGCTTTTCTCGTTTGATCATAGGTTCATCCTGGCTAGCTTCGACTAGGCTCTTCGTCCAATCAAGTGAGCCAGAATAAGAGAATCACTAGTTTTGAAGAAATTTTGGCATAAATTAAAGACTCTAAAAAGGTGATGGAATCCTTCTAGGGGTCAAATATGCAAAGCTCGAATGCAGACAGGTTTAGTAAGAAAATCTAGGATTGCCTCATTAAGCTTTGCAGGTGGAACTCCAAATGGCTAAATGGATCCCTTAAAGGTGATATTCATCGTAAAGAGAAAGAACTCATTGCATGTAAACAAACCCAAAGGTGTTAGACATGAAGCGATATAACTAAACAAGATCTTGAGAATTTGCTCATGGAGGAAGAAATCTACTAGAGGAAAAGATCTAGAAAGGATTGGCATAACTGAGGTGACAAGAACACGAAACGGTTCCACTAAAAAGCCTATTGGCGTAAAAAGAGAAATTAGATCATGGCCCTTCAACATTGTGATGGTTCTAAAATTGTAAGAACCCAACTTCTAAACAGTCCTAAACCCGGTTCTTACTCAACATGCATGGTTCAAATACATTAAACATCCACACTTGAAAATATAAAACTGAAAACAAATGCCTGCTTTGTTTAAACTAGATACAGTTTACAAATCAATCCATAAAGTAAGAAACAGTTAACCGTCTAGCCAGAGATTATTAAAATAATTCAAAAACATGAAATCCAATATGAGTAAAAGACTATCCTGCATGCTGAAGCAAGACAACAAGCAAATAATAAAACGGCGGATGCCCATGATCGTTCAGCTCCTCCTCTAGCCGTCCTAGTGCTGTCTCAAGTTACCTGGTGGGAAAAACCACAGAAAAAGTAAGTACAAAGGCACTCAGTAAGAATCCCCAGCCGGGGTACAGTACGTGAAAGCCACATCATCTAGCATTCTAGCACACATGCAATACAAATTACCAACAGAAATGTAGCTTGAGTCATCAACATGACTCCCAAACCTCGAAAGTCTCTAACTCTCGGCTAGGTGATCAGCTCTCTAACTAATTATGGACACTTGGGAGAGTACCCAAGCGTCTGGCTCTAAACAGGATAAGGATGGTGTACTGACGACACTAGCCCGAGGGAACCGTCCTCTTGACATCTAATGTCTGTGCGCGCACATCGCATGCTGCTGTAAACTGGGGCATATGTAGGCTTACACAAACTACGTCGGTCCAGGTACGCATGCCTAAGACTCGAAAAGGTTTCCACTAATCCACAGTTGGTGGGAGGTCTTCAGCACTTAACTGTGGCAGCCTGTTGACACCAACGCATAAAGCTAAGGTCGTCCCAAGGTAGGCTTACACCAAGGAAAGGACCCCGTTCTAGCAGGCAACAGACTAGGCTTATATCGGGGTGGTAGCTACTCTACACCCGATTGTCGGGGGCGAGAAATCAATCCTCATCATACGTCGTGTCCACTCTCAGTCTCTAGATGGTGACAACCTGGAAAACTCTATCTAAGAATGAAAGGACTAATTCTAAGCAGCAAACCAACAGTCACCGAACATGCATATAAGATACCCTAACAGGATACTACAGTCTCAAGTTACATCAGTGCTACATGCCATGCCCTAACAGATCATTCACAAGGTTCTAACATAATAGAAACAATACGTATAATCAATACAGGCCAACACCACAAGAAACCTATCCACTAATACATGCTCGTAAAATAGTAAAGCAAGCAAGCAGCATACAATCAATGGAAATCACGCAGGGTCCACACAACCTACGACAAGGAACCCTTACCTGAAAAGTAATAACGAACAGACAATAAATGCTCTTTGAGCTGTAGATATTAACCACGTATAACTTACACCTAAACAGCATAAATTCCAAATTAAATAATATCTAAACAGCCAACTAAATTAACAGGAAAGTAGAACTCACCCACGAACCCGAACGAAAGGTTCGGCAAAGATAAGGCAAGGTTGCACAAGTGGTAGGGCTAGCGAGGCGTGTGCGGGCGAGCAGGCTGCACAGTGGGGTGTACACAGCGATGCAGTTGGGTCGTGGCAGTTGGGTTACACAAAGCAGGGGTTGTGCGTGTGGCAGACTGAGCGGCAGCGAATGCGAGGCAATGTGGGCAAGGCTGGTTGCGATGGTGATGCTGTTGCGTGGGCTACTCGGGCTAGGATCAATCGACGTGTGCGTTACAGCTGGGTGATCGACGCGGGATAGATCGTAGGTCGAGGCATACATACAACGGATCTGGACGAACGACGAGGATCAATCAGCTAGCAAGGCTACGATCGGCGTGCGGTTGGGCGAGGTTACTCGGTGAGGGGATGCAGTTGCCTGGGCTGCTTGGCGGCGATGGTTCGGTGAGGTGATCTCGGTGTCAATGAAGAAAGGAAGGAGAAGGAAAATTTTTTGGAGAGGAATGGGAAGGAATTCTAGCTTTTCATTTTCTATGTGCGATTTGATCCATCGAATGAATGATCGATCAAAAATCCTTTTCCTTTCTTTTTCTTTAAATTTATTTCTTTTTCTTTTTATTTTCTTTAACCAAAACAAGCCCTTTTTCCCACAAATGCAAAACTAACCTCAAGTACTTGAAATTACAAAAAAAGCCCTAAACTTAGTAAAAATGCAAGAACGACCCTAAACTCAAGACCTAAAAGTAATAACAGCCCAACGAAACAACCGAATCAACTGAAAATCATACCTGGAGAACCATGATGAAAACTGGGCCGTTACAAAAATTGAAGATGAAAGTGAGTTCTCTCATGTAGCATTCAAATCTATTTTTTCCTCATCGAGAGTTGACAGAGAGACATCGAAAACTATAATAGGGAGTCTTGATAACTGGTTATCGAATCATGATGTAAGATTTTTAGGTTGACCTTTTGTGATAGCTAATGTGGAAAAAAATGTTGGATGGAATGAATACTAAGACGTGGTAGGGGACGAGGTGGGAAGCTTAAATAACACTTTAATTGTCCTCATCCCTAAAGTTTAGGACCTGATTAAGATGAAGGAATTTCATCCCATCAGTTTATGTAATGCCATTTACAAGTTTATCTCAAAAGTTATAGCTGACCTTATAAAGGGTTCTTTTGACATAGTTATCTCTCCTAACCAGACTACATTTGTTCCTAGAAGGCTTATTACTGACAATGTGATCGCATGTTTTAAATATGTCCACTTCATTAGGTTGAAAATGTTTGTAAAAGAAGTTAATGATGCCCTTAAACTAGATATAAGCAAAGTCTATGATAGAGTGGAATAAGACTTTCCAAAGTCTATGATAGAGTGGAATAAGACTTTCTCTTCTAGTTTATGAGTAGACTTGGCTAAAATGAGAAATGGATTCGGCATATTGATAGCTCTCAAATAGAGCATGAATTAGGCTAGTTTATTATGCATTTTTTCTAAGGTTTAAGAGAAATAATTGAGCTATAAAACGTATTTTACATGTAAAACTGTTAGAAATCACACGCATTCATTATCCCGCATAACAATGACACCACATTATATTTTAGAGCAAAAGAATGAATAAATTATGCTAAATGCGATACAATACAGGAAATGCAGAACTAAGATACTAGAGAACGAATCAATGCGAACGGCGAAAAATAAAAGCAATATAATGCATTCACAAGGTAGTCACGTTCGAAGAATCACGCCAATAAGGAAATAACAGAAAATCAATCAAGCAATCAATTTGGCATCAATCAAGAAATTCTAGCAGCAATCAAAGATCCTAGTATTTATGAAGATTTTCCATCTCATCCAAACTTGCTAGCCAAGCCAATCATCTATATATATAGAAGGAAAGAAGTTGCAGTCGATGAAGCTGGTCGGTTGGCCAGAAGCCAATTTGCACGAAGAACGTAACTGGTGATGTTCGTAGGGGCCAATGATAAAGAGTCTGCACATCTTCGCAGCAGCACCACTTTCTTACTTTTATTGTTATTTTGTAGTTAGGAGTAGATCGTAGTATTGTAGAAGTTTTATAGCTTTTAGTAATGGGATATCTAAATTTCTCTTATCAAATGTTGTCCATTTCTATGATGCATTAAATAGAAGCTTTGGTAAGAATACGTATGTAGAATGCATGTTGAAAATGTAGGTTGCTAGATTATACTACTGGAACTTTAAGGCTAAGTATGCGTCGACTAGTTACCCATGTATGTTAACCTTCAATAAACTCGGAAGAGGGAACTATAGGAAGATCCAGTATGTTACGATAGGTTCAATGGGAGTTCTCTCGCATTATTTAAGGAGTTAAGAATAACCCTACTATCGCATGCGTCGATCAGGTTTAGTATGATCGATCGCAGCGGAAGCTGGGTTAGTTATTTTTTATTAAGTTCGAAAAACACTTATTTGAATAGGCAAGCATGAAATCTAATTACCACTTATGCAGATTCAACATCTTTTGCATTCGCAAATTTTACATATGCTTATTTGTTTATTTCACACTTAGAGTTGTAGGAAAAACCCAAAACAACTATCAAACTCATTTTCTTTATTTCATTTCATAACTCTTAAGTTCATAACTTTAACTCTAGACATCAATCCCTGTGGAGAACGATAAAATAAATATTTATCACTTGTTGCAGTTTGACTACGTATACTTGCGTGTAGCGATTTCGAAGCCACACTTAGCAATAGGTTAAGCTTAGAAATCATTCATTACGTAGATATAATTACATCAGAAACCGCAGGTCACGTATCAACAGATGCATCTCCTCTATTTGCCTCTTTGTTTTGATAAATGGAGTCTTATAGGTCAAGATTTCTCCGAAAAGAAGTATCACGCAAGGTGATCACCTTTCTCCGTACTTGTTCCTTTTATGTGCTGAAAGCCTATCGCCATACCTTTAAAGGGCAGATCTCTTGAACTCTTTTAAAAAGCTATCAAAATAATAAACATTCTTTAAAGATTTCTCATTTAATTTTTGTTGATAATCTCCACACCTCTCCGTACTTGTTCGCATTTCTCAGTCTTGGAAATATTAGCTATTTTGTGCATCTTTATAGTCTTTTTCTTTTGCTCATCCGAGAAAAAGTGTACAACTGAAGAACTGAATGTTGGGAATATAGGATAGGAGTATGCATTTAGCGAGGCTGAAGCGTGTGAATAATAAAAATTTCACAATAATTAATCTAATTAATTATCTTTGATTAATCAAATTAATCTAAATGCAATACCCTAGGTGATTGAGATGTTATTGAAAAAGAATACTTACATTGATTGTCGCCTCTGATCTAATCTGGCGGATCTTTATGCTGAGTAGGATCGACTATTTCTCGTGGAAAAACTTGAACGATCTCCTCCGCTCTTTCAGGCTATGGCTTCTTTGCTACAACTGAGTGCTTGGTGGGAAGCCTTTAGATAAGGGAGCTAGGAACTTTGTCAGAGAGGTCTGATTATGGGGAAGAAAAGAAATCTCAGTTTTCAAAGAGGTTTTTCAACTTATGAGAAAGGTTTCTCTGAAATTGAGTGGGATGAGAATAAAAACCTCCAAGACCTCCTATTTATAGTAGAGTGGTGGAGGTTCCAACTCAGAACTTTTCGATGTGGGACAAATCATTATGCATTTTTCCCATTTGATTTTTCCTATTTAATTTTCGAAAATTTCATATATTCCTTTATCTAATTTAATTGATATTTATCCAATAAATTTCAATTCCATAATATATCAAATATATTATAAATAAATAAATATTTAATTAATATATCGAATATATTAATTCTCTACTTTAATAATTATTCAATAATTATTAGCCCAATTAATATGTCCAACATATTAATCAATATTCTCCATTTAATAATTATCCAATAATTATTAAACCAATTAATATGTCTAACATGTTAATTACTGTGATCTCTTAATTAAATAATTAATCAATAATATTTATAATTAATTTATTAAATAAATTAATTTCTCTTTATTAATATTTATTCAATAAATATTAAATTTATATATCCAATATATTAATTAGCAAGTTTAATAAATTAAACTTTATGCTCCTATTAATTATGTCCCACATAATTACTATGTGAATTTGAACTCTTCAAACTCACTCTCTAATAAAATAGTGTACCAGCAAATATGAGCTAGCCTAGGGATCGCTGGACCTAGAGGTTGAAAGCTACAACGACCCGGGATCCAATCCCTATTTGTTAACATCAGACTTATTCCACTAAAGGCCTGTGTTGAACTCTTTCGCACTATAGGACAAGTTAACGTCCATGGATATAATCGGCCATCTGTCATATGATCCTTCACAAGTTTGTTTGTAATTCACAGCTAGGGCAAGAAATCCATTCTACTCTTGTGATTACATCTTTCTCCTTAAGTACCACTGATTCCTCTAATGAATAAGTGTTTATAGTTCAACTATAAATCAATGTCCTCTCGAGCCAATGAGAGGCGAGATTCTTTTATCCAAGCTCTAGAATCAGTTCTTAAGGAAACAACTCTACATCTTCCTCAAATTTTGGGAAGACGTGAATTCCTTCTTGTGATATTGCGTTCTCAGCCACTCACTACGGCAATCCCCAACGTGGGAGGCTTATTGACCCAGCTCTGTTTGGCTGGTCTCACCCATGCACATCAAAGGATACTTTCATAAAACAGGAGTTCACAACCCACTCAGGATTAAGATCACATCGACATACGATCATCCTTAGTGAAGCAGTTGATACGATTCTA
>JBBMKA010089518.1:0-13332 GCA_037833695.1 Sechiopsis laciniata
TTTAACTACTCAATATAACTCTTCAATATAACTCTCTAACCTAAATCCTACCTAAATATGTCAAACAAACACCCCCTTTGGTAGCAAAGAATTTTTCCGGGTGGGAGGTGTTCTATGCCACGTGGGAACTTTTAAATGGTTCAAATGTCCTACGTGTCATACAAAAGCATGGTTCGTGGACCCACTACAGAACATGTGTGATGCACGTGCTTGTACTCCTACACAGCTCACCATCCTCAAATATTGAATTCGCTAAATTTTCCACCATTAGCTTTTCGCTTCAGTTCGTCAAATAGGAAAATTAGGGTTTACTTTTCCTTTTCTTGTGAAATGGCTATGGCTGGGCGCATGAGATCGATCGTCCCTCAATTCAATCAGCTTTTGAAATCGGAGTCACGGACTCAGATTCCTGCTCTCCAAAGAGCCCTACTTTGTCCTACCACTGCCGATTCCGAGGTTAGATTCAACGATTTCCCGATCCATTATAATTATGATTACGATTATTTTATGTTCTTAGTATTTATCTGGCCTCGTTATCCTAGTGTGCTTTTCCTGCATATGGGATATGATTTTTCTGATGTATGTTGGATTTGTGGGAGTATTGCCGCGATGAGAGGTGATGATGGGCTGTTAATGGCGTCAAATCGCCAATGATGTTGGATGAGGAATGATTAGCGGGTCTAAATGTTGCAAATCGATTTGATTTTTCTGTTGTTCCAATAAGATCTACGAACCCGTCTTTGACGATAAGGACATGATATGATTTGTTGCCTTTTGGGATCTTTACCCTCTCTCCAAATTAAACCTGCATGAAATTTTTGGACCTTAGAAGATGTTTTTATGAATAAGAAATGATCTCATTGATTAATGGAAAAAAAGGAGAAAAACTCTAAGCATTACTTGAATGTTCTCCAATTAGAGATAAAAAATGATAAAATTTAAAGACCAGAAGGTTGATCATTCCTACCCCAACAAAATTCTCTCCAATTTTTTCCTTCAAGTGTCCATTGCGCTGCTCCTTGGCTAGATTGTTTTCATTCCGAAAATCACTCTCCACTTTTCTTTGGCATTCGCAATGACATAAATGTTAGGAAAAGACTCATATGGTAGTTGGCAGTTGGTGGTCCACTGTCCACGTGTCTTATTAAAACAGTGGACATGGATAATTTGTTGTTTTAGTGTAATAATTTATGTAGACCATCGTTGATTGGTTGTCAATTCCCTTTTGCTTCTATCGATTCTCCTCCATTGTGTCTCTTTTCATGTAAATTATAACCACTGTGGTTTCTCATATTAACACTTTGCCACACCTTATGAGAGTGACACCCTTTTCATCTAAGCAAGTGACTTACTCATTCAAATCTAAGCTCCCCGGCCTAATAGAAGCTTTTAATATTTTTTTCAATCAACTTTTTACTATGCTTTGCTGGAATTTCAAAGCGGGAAAAGGAGTAAGGCAGGAGGTTAGATTGTACTAGGAGAGCAGGAGTCAATCTTCCATCTTTTGATAGATAGAAACTTCTCCCGTTTGTTTAGGACAAACTCTTTCAAGTTTAGAATTAGGACATACTCTTTTTATCAACAGTCCTAGGGCTAAATGATTTTGTATCTCCTGAAGTCTAACCGTCCCAATAAATGAGTTGGCTTATGGATTCTTCTAAGATTGAATTCAAAATAGAAGAGGTAAAAACGAAAGAATCTGCCAATCTACATGTTTCCTCGTTCCCTATATTATCCCAATGAACAAGTAGTTTTGTAAGTTGATTGTTAAACTCCTGCTTGCAACTGAAAGAAACATGTATCATATTCTGTTAGGCCTCCAAGGTCTTTGCCTTGCATGTTTCACTTTGGTAGGAACAAATTACATTCTTCTTCAATCCTCATGGACGGAGTTTCTGTTAGTTTGTGTGTTTATAGTTGTTTTTAATCCATTATTGTATGATGACCATTTATCTCTCAAATCAACTTTAACCCCTCTGTTGAATTGATGTGAATGTTTCTTTTCCTTAATGCAGGCCTCGAGGAACTATTCTACTGCTTCCAAGAAAAGTGAGGCCAAAGTTAAAGTAATGGAACTGGCTGGCCTTTACTAGAACTTAAAAGTTTCATTTGGTTTTATGTATTAGTCCTCTTCAGTTGTGGCTTACCGCAAAGCAAAGCATACATGTGAATTTTATATGTTTTCTGTTATATTGACATGTAATCTGGTTAATTTCATTTAGCTCTCTTCTATTTACTGTATTGTAGGTTCCTCTGGCTTTGTTTGGGGGGACTGGAAACTATGCCTCTGCTTTGTACATTTCTTCAGTAAAAGCTAATTCCTTGGATAAGGTTGAGACAGAGCTTCTTGAACTTGTTGAGGCTTCAAAGAGAAGTGCCACCTTTTCTCAGTTTACAAAAGATCCCTCAGTGCCTGAAGATACTAGGGTCAAGGCTATTACTGATATTTGTGCTGCAGCTAAATTATCTGAAGTTGTAAAAAACTTTATGGGTATGGCTACTCATGCCTTTGAATCTTGATATTTTTTTCTTTACGCGATAGCGGAGCAAGCAATTTGTTACATTGTTTTGTAATCATGCTCCTACCAGTTTTATTGGCTGAGAAGGGAAGGCTGAGATACATAGACAGCATTGCAAAGAGGTTTCAGGAGTTAACAATGGCTCATAGAGGAGAGGTGAAGGCCATTGTGACTACAGTTATCGTAAGTTCCCGAACACATATAATGAAATTCATCAATCTACCATGGTTCAAATCATGGTCTTCTTTGTCCTCAAGGAGTGGTGCGGTAGTCGAAAACTTGGGCTTTGAAGGTGTGCTCTCCTCCAGGTTCCAAGTTCGAGACTCACCTGTGCCATTAATTGGTAGACACCTCCCGTGTCTCCATTTCCTACTAATGTCTCCGTCTGGCCTAGGGACAGATGTGGTTACCCCAGGTATAGTGGAGCGAAGCTCTAATTTCCCGGTTTCCAAAAAAAAAAAACTTAAAGTCCTTTTTTTTGCTCTTTCTCATCTGGTCTGTTCTGGCTGCATATAGATATTAGTCACTAATCATAGTATATCTTTTTTGGCTTGCAATTAATTATTAATTTTTTTGCTTCTCTACGGTGAAACATATACCTCTAGCATTCATTTTTTTGCCGTACATCCATTTGTATATTGGTATCGCATGGTTTCATCATATTAACTCTGATTCAATATTTAAGAACAAGTTAATGTTAATATCTAAGAATAAGGTAATATTCATAGATGTGGGACTTGGTGGTTATTACTTGAGAGATGAATATATTTCCTTACACCCAAATATTGTAGGGTCAGGCTGTATGGACACTCACAGATATCAAAAGAAAAATGTGGTTTAGTTTGTCAAGTGTATAAGTATTTAGCTTAGAAAACCCAACCCTAGGATGATGACCATCATAGGTTGGTCTAATTGTCATAGTCTTGGCGATTTAAAAGGTTATAAATTCAATCCTTCGTGACCACCTACTTAAAAATTAATTTTATATAGATTTCCTTGACATCCAAATGTTGTAGGGATTGTAGGGTGGTATAGTTTGTCCGGTGAGAATAGTCGAGATATGCGTAAGTTGACCTTGACATTTACAGATATATTTAAAAATGAAGATGCAGTAATTACTGCAAGCAACCCTTCTTGTTATTATGTGATAAGAATCTGGTTTTACTTTGTCATTCTGCCACAGGCCCTCCCTCCTGCAGAAGAGAAAGAACTGAAGGAGACACTGCAAGAAGTTATTGGACAAGGGAAGAAGGTCCTTCTTGAACAGAAGGTACTTTTAATAACAGCCTCTGCTGTCTGCTCTTTTGACATTTGATCCTAATCAGGCACATCTAACCTTTGGCTATTCTCCAGATTGATCCAAGCATACTTGGTGGTTTAGTAGTTGAATTTGGCGATAAAGTGTTCGACATGTCCATTAAGACCAGAGCACGGCAGATGGAAAGGTTCTTGCGAGAACCCGCTAACTTGGACAGCCTCTGAAAAGAGTAATCTTTACCTTCTTCCTGCTTTCAGCTACCATTTTTCATCCTTGAAAGAGAACTTTGGTATTTTCTTTTCTTGTTTGCCTGATTCTCGTCTTACATGATGGGCGGTAATGCCCCCCATATGCAAATAAGTTGATTTTCCATCATATCTATATCCATGTGGGACGAATATGGGAAGTTTGAATTAATATGAAGAAATGGATATATTTGTAACTTTCATTCAACTTTTACAGTTTGATTATGGATATATGTCGACCTCTTTATTTTTGTGATCAGTTCGCTATTATATCATAAAATTTCTTTTATTACATTTTTTTTTTCTTTTCGATTTTTCAAATGGCTCATGAAGATTTAAACCTCCCACTCTATATAAGGATTACAGGCTAATTACTGCCGATGCATGCTCATTTTGGTTCCCTTAATTATTATTTTTTATTTGTTTAATGACTCGATGAGTCTTTGGCAAATGAAGTTTGTCTGATTTGAGCTATCTCAAATTTTATGGTAGTTAAGTTCTATTTATATGTAAATTTAGGCTCGTGAAACCTACCCTTAGGCAAGGGTGTTTAAAATAAGGTTTACTTTAAAAATATTTATAATTTTTAACCATTATGGGGTGACCTAGTGGTGAAAGAGGTCCTTGGGTGCTTATGGTGATGAGTTCAATATATAGTGGCCACCTTTGTAGGAATTAATTTCCTACGGCTCTCCTTGACATCCAAATATCTTAGGGTCAGGCGGCATGTTCCGTGACATTAGTCGCGGTGCGTGCAAGCTAGCCCAGCAGTCACGGTATAAAAAAAAACTATATATATATAGTCTTTTGAAGGCACAAATCAAAAGTTAGATAGGATGTGGCTAAACTAAGTATTTATTGTGCTTTGGCTTATTCTACTACGAGGTAGGTGTGTGAGTGGGCTTGAACCCTTAAGTGTGCAGATTTGAGCACTTTTGTGTGTAGGATATGTGACCTTTGTGTCACCATCGTATGTAAAGCTGGGCTTCTGTGTAAGCAAGCTCGGTTTTCTTTGTCGTGCTTGTGAAGGGCTTCTGAAATTGGGCCGTGGAGGTAGGGTTAGTGGGTAGGGTTGAGCATTTGAGATTTGTTGCCCGTTTTTTAGTTGGCGATCTGTGTCAAAGTGTCATTGTCATGATCGTTTCGAAGCTGGCTTAAGCTACTGAGTTCATATAGCTGGCTTGACTATTCCCTGTTTCTACCTCATGAAAATAGGGTCTCGTTCGAAGATTGATGAGGAAAAAGGAGATGGTTTGTAATGGAGGAGAGGGTTCGGAGGAAAACCCCAATTGAGAAAGGGAACACCTTTAAGGGTCTATTTATTCTGTCTTTTAATCTTCTCAGGTCAGGGCTTGCAGAAATCTAAGGCTAGCATATGTCCTTTGTTGTTATCTTTAGTTGTTGGTATTGTTCATTGGTGATTGTTTTAGTCAAGTCGGTGACAATTGTTTTTTTTTTGTTGTTGATGCATTTTCATGGAGGAGTTGGTGGATAAAAGAAATTCTATTTTAAGAATATTTGAGTGTCCTTCGTTTTAAGGCTCGGCGCTTCTCTCTTTCAGTAACTTTATGAATGTTGGATCATCTCTCGAAGTCTATAAAAATAAAATAAATCAACCGTCCGACAATGTGTTGATAATAGTTTATGGACCTTTCTTGGAGTTTTGGTATTAAATTTATGTCAAGATTGCAATGTGAGATGCTTGTTTCTTTTTTAGATTGTTCTTTCTATGTGAATTTTCTTTTTGATAGGTCTCAGCTCATATTATGAATTGGGATCAAATTAGTGTTTGTGGGTTATTTCCTCTACATGATCTCTACCTTCTGGGAGAATGGTTTTTCTAATTTAGTTATTTGGTTTGATTTCAAAAAAATAATAATTATAACTAAGCATTTATCATTGGATTTTTTTTTTAGTTTTGTTTTTTGTTTTTTGTTTTTTTGTTTTTTTTTTTTGAATTCTAAATTAAGTGGAGCAAACTTTAACATTTTATACAAAAAAAACTTTCTTACTCGCAAATTTTTATTTGCTTTCCTTAAAAAAAAAACTTGTCAATATCAAATGAAAAGATTTGAAAACCCATCAATCAATTAATAAGAACAAAAATAAAAGGTTAGTGGAATTTATCGTTTTAAAACTTAAAACGCAATATGGAACCAAAAGCATCGTGGCTTCCACACGAAAGTGGAATTCCCTTGTTTTGCTTTTTAATATTTTATCATTATTAATTAGAACTTTATATTTTTATGAAGTCTTTACATGTATAGTTAAATTATTATAAAATATTACATATCAAGTTCTAAAATATCAGAAATATTTGCATGCTGCTTAGGCAGCATGTAGTCACCTATGTGGTGAAATCTGATTCGTTGAATTTTTTTTTTTTTTTTGAAAAATATTAAAAAAAAAATTTCAACGGACCAGATTTCGCCACATAGGTGGCTGCATGCTGCCTAGGCAGCATGCAAATATTACTCCTAAAATATTCAAGGATATTCAAGTATTTTTCAAATAAGAAAATAGTTAAATTGCTAGTTATTAAAATATCCTTTTAATTATTATTATGGCCGAATTTGTAATAGGATTTTTAATAATGCCAAGATTTTCTCCCCACAATTAACAACCTTTTTCTTTCTCCCCAAAAATTCTCTCCCATGTTTTTCTTCTTTCGCAAATATAGAATTTTTCATCTTTCGAGATATAGAATTTTTCATTCCCCAAATATACGATTTAGTCTATCATTTACCAAGCATTTAGAGTTTTGAATTTTATTTTCTCAAGCGTCATAAGTGAAATTTTCAGTAGACGAAAGGAATGGACAATATTTGGTGGATTCAGACATGAAAAACAAAACTCAACACACATGGATTTTTCCTATTTGTTTTCGGTAGGTGGAATCTGACAAGAAATTGAATCTACCGTTCTCTTATTTTTCGTTGTGTATTCTAAGATTTCGAAAGTCAAATGTACACTAAGACTGCCCATATTTGCTTCTTTTTTGTTTTAAGGTATTTAGAATGGAAGCACCCTTGTTATCGTATTATCGCATTATCGGATACTTGTTCAAGGTGGTTTATTTAAAAAATCTTACATAGTATTGTTAATTAGTTTAGTTGTAGAATATTTTTCTATACAATCACTATTTTGCTGAAAATTCTACCATTCTCTTGGACGGCATTGATTGATATAGTAGTAAGATATACAATACAGTTGTAAGAAGTTTTCTTATAAAATTTATAATTATTTTGGACGTTATTACTTGGTATTTTGGTGTGTCAAATAGATCATTATAATACTTTTAGCTTGAAGTAAGAGGAAATTCTCTGACACTATATATGCATTTTTAATAGATATTATATAATACACATTAATATGATTCATTGAAAAACTTAAAACTATATAAGTTAGTTATTACTGGTAACAAGTATAATCCAAATAGCTCAAAGGGTAATATATATTACAGTAATAGTAATAATACGTTTGTTTAACTAAATAGGAAATTTGGTCATTATGTGTACTATATAATACCATAATAGTACGTATTTTAGAAATATAAATTTAATTATTATGAGTATTATATTACATTGTTGAAGTGAATTTATTATGTTTTTTATTAGATAACCAATATTAATACCATTATCATAATACCATATTATTGGTATAATACTTTTATGAAACACAAAAATATAATAATAACTATATACTATTGGTATAATACTTTTGTGAAATACATGTGTAAACAAATTATATACTATAATACTATAATGATAAATATAAAAGCAATAATATTATAGTAGTATGGCATTGATAATAATACCGTATACTATCTAGCATTTGTAGTATTACATTATAGTATATTTAGCATAATAGGGATATGACGAATCCTTATATTATAATTTTGTCCAAAGATTTGCAATTACGAGTATAGTTTGGTAAAATATACTATAAAAAGATTAGATCAAACTAGAAAACAAGTTGAATGGTATATTTTTAAAAAAAGTTGGACAGCAAAGTTTCTGTAAAATATGAAAAAATCAAAATATGGAAGTTTTTATTTTTTATTTTTTTATTTGATTTGTTAACCAAATATAATTTTAAACATTAAAGAAGTAAAATAGTTTTGAAAATAGAAATAACCGATAGAGAAACTGCAAATATGGAAATATTTAATACCAAATAATAGTCCATTTATGTGAGAGAAAATCATTAACTTTTATTTATAACAAAATGAATTTCAAAGAGTGTGTATATATCAATTTCATTTGTGTCATATTAGAAATGAAAACTATTAATACCAATGGAAATGTTTAAGATTTGCAATCAATTTCAAATAATACAAAAATAATTAGAAATTAAATTCGTAGAGGGTATAATTGTCACATCTTAAAACTATTTACGAAACTATCAAAATCTCAAACTAATTAAAAATAATTTTATTTATTTAAATATAAATAAATAAATTTGTAATTAGTTTGAGATTTTGATAGTTTCGTAAATAGTTTTAAGATGTGAATATCTATGAAAATTACTCTATTTTTATTATATTAATACCAACTTTTGTGTGCCAACCTCGTGTCCTCCACATGGAAGTGCACTTGCCATTTGCCGCATCTAATTTTATAGTTTTTTTTCCTCCTCGAAATCCATCTAATTTTATAGTTGGTATTAGAGGATTAGGATGTCTTTACTTCTTTTTCTCGGCATCTCAAAAACAAAACAAAAAAAATCTCGTTTTTTTTTAGAATAAAAAAAAAAAATCTCATTTCTAAAAGATAGAAATATTAATAATTTCGGCTAAAATGAACCTAATTCAAACTAACATCCACGTGAACAAAAATATAGTTTCAGTGTTACATGATTTATAATTTAATAATCAAGGTTCAATTTACCATTTTCATAGACAGATCTAAATTTTATTTTAATGTTTGAAGGTCCAAGAAATTATGTTATATAAATTTCAAAATTAAAGAATATATATATATTTTAACCTATCAAATATTAAAGGTTAAAATATTATTTTTGGTCCATGGATTTTAAGATTTGTTTCATTTTAGTCTATAAACTTTTAAATGTCAAATTTTAATCTATGAATCTTGAAGTTTGTTTATTTTAATCCATTAAATTTCAAATATTCGACAACAAAAACATTGCTTAGTGGCATTAATGTACAATCAAGAAGTCTTAGGTTCAAATCTCTTCACTCCCAATTGTTGTAATCTAAAAACAATAATAATAATAATAATAATAAAATCAAAAATTCAATATTAGTCTCTAAACTATCATAAACAAAACTTAAAATTGGTTCATATAAAAAAATTACCATATTTTATATTTACATTTTATCTTTGCATGTATTAAAATTAGGGGTATTTTTTAAGAGTATGCCAAATTGGAAAAATATTTACAATACTAGGCAAAAAAAAAAAAAACAATTATAGTCGTATAATAATTATATGATATAATTAATACATAATACTATATAAATACACAATACTGTACTAATAACATATAACAATGTATTAATAATACAAAAGATTGTATTAATATGCTAAATAATACTGTATGATGAGTATTAGAAATACTGTATATTTAACTAGATCTACAAATATTTTCAATTTTAACTAAATTTGTAATTATTTTGTTAAACTAGACCATCCATTATAATTTTCCTTAAAATTATTAAGGTTATTAGTAAAAAAATAGGTCGATTAATATTAACTTCAAATTTATTAACATTACTTGAAAGTTTAGTCAAAAAACTTTAAAATTTAAAGATTAAAAATTCAACATTTAAAAATTTAAGAACCAAAATTAAATAATACTCAAAATTTCAGCATTTTTTTTAGATTACAATAATTGGAGGGTGGAGAGACTTAAACTCGAGATCTTTTAATCATTAAGTATATATTGATGCCGATGAGCTACTGTTTTTATTGGCTTAAGCCATTTTAAACCATATTAAATCATGGGACTTCTAAATAATTTTCTTCATTGGAGCTTTGACTCTCTCTAAATCAGTGGGTTTGGACTTTGAAACGTACGAAACTTGTACCTAACAATCCCAAACCACTCACTCCGTGACTTAACTTTTTCAATTTGAAAATAAAGTGTGCGTTCCACTTTGATTTCTTAATTTCTTAATGCACACCAAAACATTAATTAATCCTGCTATTATTTGAATCTATTTGTGCTTCAAATATCTATAAAAAAAGAAGTCAGAATTCAAATCAAAATGTATTGAATCAAAGTGAGCATGAATGTGTTGATCATTCTCCATATAAAAAATAAGTAGCATAGTTATTAGGATGTTTTTGGGTAATTTTTGTGTTTCTCGTTTGTTTATTTTTTTTCTTAAATGAAAAAGGCATTTTCAAAATTGTGTTGATTTTTTTGAAGACAACCAAATTTGTTTTTGTTTCTAGCTAAAATGAGGATAGTTGAAGCGATATCTTATATAATCTAATAATTATAAAATTTAATATTTAAATGGAGATTTTGCATGTATAATAAAAAAGGATAATATTTACATCTATAACACAAAATCAAAATTAAATCATTTAGAGTCGAAAATTCAAATTGAATTCTTTGACCGATAGAATTTAATGAGTGATAGAGTTATATCATTGGTTAGTTTTATCACCGATAAAATTCAATTAATGATAGACTTATTCTATAACTGGTTGAGTTCTTCCATTTATAGAAATTGTGTGTTATAAATAAATTATTTTAGAAATTGTACTACAATATAATACAAGAGGTAAAATGTGCTATTAAGGGTAAATTCTCTGTTTAAATCCTTTCTCCATATGTGGATATAAAAAAAGATATTGACTCATAAAATACACCTTAAAGGTCTATAACATTAATATATATTTCAATTTTTTCTTATTTTCATTAAATTAATAGACGTAAAATTGGAAAATAATCAAGCTAATTAATTTCTTGTTCTTCATATTGTGTTTTAACAATAGAAATATTAACTTGCAAATTAATTATTTACAAAAATGATTTATTATTATTTTTAGTTGGATTAAAAATTTAGTAAATATATTCTTCATCCATGGTGTCTATTTAGTCCTTGGACTAATCTTTTTATTTATTTATCTACATTCCTATTTAGTCTTAGTTGTAAACAAACTATCACTGAAATGTTAATATGGCATTAAAATAAATGAAATGTTAATTTGAAGATAGCATAATTCTAAACGTTTTCTAATGAGCAAACCACTTTAGCATAAGAAAATGATAATACCGAGTTTTTTTTTTTTTTGATAGAAAAGCTTTTCCCAAACATGGGGATAAAAGTGGAACGACTAAAGTGTTTCCCTGGGGCAATAAAAAAACTTCATTAATTAAATTAAAAGGAGCACTTAAGGAAAAATATACAACAAGATTGATAATGGAATTATCATGTCCAAACTTCGATCTTTGGCTGCTTAATTTAAAATTATAGAATTTGCTGCTAAATATATTTGAATCCTAAATAAATATCTAGGACCAATAAAAAAAAAAAGGTGGTAACTTTACTTGTTTACAAGTAGACAAGTTTAATCCAAAATAAAATTTTAAATCAATCAAGTTATTACAAAGATTCTTCTAGTAAGTAGTAAAAACAGTGGTCAAGACTTGTATCCAGCATCTGTCTTCACATTTCTGAAGGACATTTAGCTATATCATGAACTAATTGATTGACATGTCTACACCAACAGAAGGAATAATGCTCTAAGGAGTTGGACAATAGTCCAATTTTTGAAAGCAAGACCCCCAAATCAGACCAGTCATCATCTTGTCGTTGTAGTTTCTTGATCAACTCGATGATCGCGCAGCTGAATCCCATCTCTACTGTCCATCGTATGCCATCGCAAATAGCCAAGGCTTCTCCAGTCCTCGAGGCTCGACATACTTAACTGAAGGCATGGACTTGCTCTCACTCTCTTGTGACATTAATTTGTAGACTTGTGTCTCCATTCCTTTGTTGTATCCTAATGCCGCAGCTTAGACACGAGCTAGTGGTGACTCCTATCTTTAGTTTCCACCGTGCCTTCACTTCATGGTCTTGGTTACGAAGATCGATATTCATACCATAACGGTTACCTGCAAAATTAAAAGTAGCATCAGTGTTTAATTTAACAAGATTTCGGTCCGAGAATTCCCACCCAATATGGCGATCATTACGTGGGTGGGTAACACGAAGCTCAAGGTTTAAGTTGCCTTCTTTGCATTCAAAATACTGAAGTTTGCAAAATTTTCAGTCTAATAAAGAGGTGCCCATATTTTCCTCATTCGGTAAAACTTCCCTATTTCTATTAGACCACTGACCCCAGCAAATAACAGAAACAGATCAAACTCCTCAAAGTTAGATTTACACCTAATGTTATCCCAAACATGGTTGGTTTTATCATTATGAGTTGTTTGATTTAAAAAAAAGTTGACACAAGGGAATATTTTGATAACTAGTCAAACTTTTTTTTTTTTTGAATGCAACAAACAATTGAGAGGTGCAAGATTCGAACATGTAACTTCATGCTACTTAGTCATACGGCATTACTAATCAATTTTCAATCTAAGTATATGAGATTAATGAGTAATGATGCATCATATATTTGTATGAAGACAAAAAAAGAGTAAATCTTGAGTGAGAAAAAAGGAAATCAAACAAGTGGAGGTATGACAACATTATACAAGTTTAGATTCAAATGCATTGGTTAGAATACATTTATTAGTCAATGAAGTGGGTGTGATTTTTTTTTTTTTAAAAACCAAACTCATTCATTAGTCATAAAAAAAGATCAACCTATTACAATCTTCAAACAATAGTGGTAATAGTGGTAATATGAGGGAGAGATGTCCTCATCAAAAAAAAAAAAAAAAAAAAAAATGAAACTACTTTCACAAACGGGAGTAGATCAGCTCAACAAAATTCACCTTGAACAGTACACAACTTAGCCAATAAACCAGCAATAGAATTGCTCGACTTTGACTGTAAGAAAAAGAGATCCAAAAAAGGAATTGAGTTATTAATTTCATTAGTAATGTTATTGAATTCAGAGAAGTGATGAGTCTGATTATTTAAACTAATGATATGTCACATATTTCACACATTTGTTAAAAAATATATATGAAGTCTAGCCATGATTAATCTAAACAATGTTCACTTATAGAGATAAAAAAGTTCTTTGATGTCCTAACAAAATGTGTGAAATATGGGGTCCATCCCCTTTTCGTTTTTCTAACGCTTGGCTTTGTCATGGATCTTTTCCAGATTTGCTTAAAAAATGGTGGACAGAAAATAGGCTTTGTGGTTGGCCAG
>JBBMKA010089529.1:0-2500 GCA_037833695.1 Sechiopsis laciniata
TAGCAACAAATCCAATAAATCTAAGTGTAGTGCTTGGTGTATTGATTTTTTTTGGAAAGGGAGTGTGTGCGAGTTGTATATTTCAAGAATAGGTTGGATCCAACCGACTGTACTTTATTACTGTACTTTATTTATGTTATTTTATATATATTATTTTTTATTTTTATATTATAGTATAGGATAAATAGGAAAAAAGTGCATAATCTCGACGAATTCCTTCTGAGTAAATTCATAAATCATATGTAAGAACCATAGCATTTCGTTATTCATTGGTAAGTCAACTTTGATTCTCTATCAACCAACCAATAATGTGAGACCATTAACATGGTTAAAGCTAAACTGTTTGAAGTCCGGGCACAATATGGTACTCTTTCTACCACTACGTTAAAACCGAAATGGTTTCAAAAAAAAATAGTTGGTAATTTTTCCGATATATAACACTCATATCGATAAAATGATTTGAACCATTTACTAGAATAAATAAAGGGCACCTTGCCCTTTATTATCCAATGCCGAATCGACGATCTATGTATAAAAAAGAGGAATTTTTGGATTTGCATAAAAAAAGGAAATAAAATGAAAAAAAAAATAATATATATAAATATAATATTAATATTTTCAATTAAATAAAGAACAAATAAAAAAACAACTTTGCTGACAATTATAGATTTTTTGTCTGGTCGGAAGAGTCCTCCTAATATTCTGGTCTTGTATCAATTTTGATATGTTTGAATACAAACAGAAATAGAGAGGATAGGCTCATTACCTTAAAAAAAGATACGGGAATGCCCATAAAATAAAAAAAAATGAGCGTGAGAGCCAAATGAATCGAAAGATTCATGTTTGGTTCGGGAAGAGATCATGGAAGTTGTGAAATTAATGGTAAGATAATCTACTTTCATTAAGTGATTTATTAGATAATCGAAAACAGAGGATTTTGAGTACTATTCGAAATTCGGAAGAATTACGTAGAGGGGCTATTGAGCAGCTCGAAAGAGCCCGGGATCGTTTACGGAAAGTGGAAATGGAAGCAGATGAGTATCGAATGAGTGGATATTCTGAGATAGAACGAGAAAAGGTCAATTTGATTAATGCTACTTCTTATAGTTTGGAACAATTTGAAAATTACAAAAATGAAACCCTTCATTTTGAACAACAAAGAGCGATTAATCAGGTCCGACAACAAGTTTTCGAACAAGCCTTACAGGGAGCTCTAGGAACTCTCAATAGTTGTTTGAATAGCGAGTTACATTTCCGTACCATCAGTACTAATATTGGAATACTCGGGTCCATGGAAGAAATAACTGATTAGTCCTTCTACTTTTACTTTAGTTTAGAGTTTAGGCATTATTTTTTCCTTTTGTTTCCGAAAAAGAAAAAAGAGACGCTAATGGTAACTCTTCGAGCTGACGAAATTAGTAATATTATCCGTGAACGTATTGAACAATATAATAGAGAAGTAAAGATTGTGAATACCGGTACCGTACTTCAAGTAGGCGACGGAATTGCTCGTATTCATGGTCTTGATGAAGTAATGGCAGGTGAATTAGTAGAATTTGAAGAGGGTACAATAGGCATTGCTCTCAATTTGGAATCAAATAATGTTGGCGTTGTATTAATGGGCGATGGTTTGATGATACAAGAGGGAAGTTCTGTAAAAGCAACAGGAAGAATTGCTCAGATACCCGTGAGCGAGGCTTATTTGGGTCGTGTTATAAATGCTCTGGCTAAACCTATTGATGGGAGAGGTGAAATTTCTGCTTCTGAATCTCGGTTAATTGAATCTCCTGCCCCAGGCATTATTTCGAGACGCTCTGTCTATGAGCCTCTTCAAACAGGACTTATTGCTATTGATGCGATGATCCCTATAGGACGCGGTCAGCGAGAATTAATTATTGGGGACAGACAGACCGGCAAAACAGCAGTAGCCACAGATACGATTCTCAATCAAAAAGGGAAAAATGTAATCTGTGTTTATGTAGCTATTGGTCAAAAAGCATCTTCTGTGGCTCAGGTAGTGACCACTTTCCAAGAGCGAGGGGCAATGGAATATACTATTGTGGTAGCCGAAACCGCGGACTCACCTGCTACATTACAATACCTTGCTCCTTATACGGGAGCGGCTTTGGCTGAATATTTTATGTATCGTGAACAACATACTTTAATAATTTATGATGATCTCTCCAAACAAGCGCAAGCTTATCGCCAAATGTCTCTTCTATTAAGAAGACCTCCTGGTCGTGAAGCTTATCCAGGGGATGTTTTTTATTTGCATTCACGCCTTTTGGAAAGAGCCGCTAAATTAGGTTCCAGTTTGGGTGAAGGGAGTATGACTGCTTTACCAATAGTTGAGACTCAATCTGGAGACGTTTCGGCTTATATTCCTACTAATGTAATTTCTATTACAGATGGACAAATATTCCTATCTGCCGATTTATTCAATGCGGGAATTCGACCTGCTATTAATGTAGGTATTTCTGTTTCCAGAGTAGGATCCGCA
>JBBMKA010089529.1:5000-10000 GCA_037833695.1 Sechiopsis laciniata
TCGAATCCCTCTCTCTCCGCTTCCTCTGATTATTTCAGACTTTCCAATGTGAAAAAATTTCGATCCTTTTTTTTTTCATCATAGGTAAATGTATGGAATATATAAAAAGTAAAGAAAAACTCCAAATTTTTTATTCCTCACGCCCAGGATTACGGCCCGGATCGTTAGATAAGAATCCGAAGATGAAGAGAGAAACAAAAAATATCACTACTGTGTAAACGAAGAGTTTGAGAGTAAGCATTACATAATCTCCAAGATTATTTTTTTGGAAAAAGGAAATAGATTGCCTATTTTTTCTTACATACGCTATTTTGACATAACCCCCCAAAAAATGAAGTCTTTTCTTGAATCTTGAAAAAAAAAAGTAATTTTCACGAATTTCTTTGTAATAAGAAAAGAAAGATTCTGATTCCTCCATTACCAAAAATTTTTGGCCATATCCTTTATTGGGTATTGTGGGGTCCTTAGAAAGTCCTTGTTTACTGGAAGGTCAGAACGGGAAATAAGTTGATCCAAATTTATCACCGCGATCATTCAATTCAATATACAAAAATTTCGATTTTTGAATGGAGGGTTTATAATGTAAAACTTATCTGATCTTATCAATTTTTAGAATTTTTTTTCGGATAAATCATCAATTTTGCAGAGTATTAAAGATTTTATCGAAAACTTACAGCAGCTTGCCAAACAAAGGCTAATAGAAGAAATAGTACAGGTATGACAGGCATAACATCTACGATTGGATTGAAAAAGGCATAAGCCTCGGGCAATTTGGCGAAGAAAAAACTACTCGAATAAAGGGTAGAATTAAGACAGATACAGATTAAACTAAAGATATTAAGCATAACAAAGATTTCATTCTTGTAGATTAGAAAATTTGATTTTGGTTTAGTTTTTTTATGAGGGAAAAATGAAAAGGCGAGTCAAAAAATCCTTCTTTTTCTTCGAACTCTCCCCAATCCAAAATCTTTCCTTTCATTCTCAAATGAGAATACAAGGAATTATGGTTTCATACAATATCTTAATTGAATTTTATGTAATGATCAATAATTTTTTTTTTGATTCTATATTTACATGTGTTGAATCCTAGCAACAATATATTTTATATATATTTGGGTTGGGATTGACGAATGACCAATATTAATATTAGTCTTTATTAGTGTCTAATATAAATCTAAATGGGGCGTGGCCAAGCGGTAAGGCACCGGGTTTTGGTCCCGTTACTCGGAGGTTCGAATCCTTCCGTCCCAGATTCTTTCCATCAGAAACGAAAGATTCTTCTCTTTAATAATTTTCTCTTTAATCTTAGATATTTGGATATAATCTGACTCAAACTTTTGTTCTACATTCTAGCACTAGGAAGAATTCTAAGAATTTTCTCTTTTCTTTCATTTGGTTTATCACAAACATGATCGAGTGTACGGGTAGAAATAAAGATATTTCTTTGAATTCTTAATTCAAAAAAGAATTTGGGGTGGATCATTTCCATTCAGAGTATGCTCATACTCATATTCATATTGACGTTACTTACTTAGGGAAATTTTGTGTTCCATATCCGTGATATGGGAATTATTACATGGTGTATTCTGAATTGAAATAGAAAAAAGACCCTTTTTCTATTCCATGCCCCAAGGAATGCCTAAAGAAAATAAAAGGTGTATTCCATATTTATGTGCAGACTAAAGATTACGTAGTTTTTGGTATTAATTGCATTTCATCGTTCGTCTTAAAACTTCGAAGCAAAAAAATAGGAAAAACGAATTGATCTGGATCCCATTTTCTTTTTTTGTATTTCAGCTTATTCAAATGAATAATTGGAAATCAATATAATGTAACGGTTAGATGGATGAAAATTTATATATTCCATTTACTTGACTTTATAGAATTGGCGGAAAGGTTCTTGAACCTCAAGTAAAACAAAATCCGTCTGTATAATATATTATGTATTGTTATTGTATTGTTCTATTTCAAAAACAGCGGCCCTTTCAAATCAAAAGGGTCTGTGATTCTTTAAATATTCATGATTACTTCTGGTACCAATCGTTCGTTGTATATGATGGATACGAAAAGATTAGATTCTTGCGACCTTTTCGCGTCATCGAAATGGCTTATATTTGGTTAATAACTAAGTTTCGGAACTGGAAATCTATTAAGAGCCTTTCCTTTGAGGTTTAGAATTTATTTGTTCGAGAAAAACAGGGTCCTTTTCATGATTCACCATCCCGAACAATCTGTTGAAGATGTAAATAATACTTAAGTAAACCCATTTTTCGTCTTTTTTTTTATCTTTTTCATTCATATGATAGAATATGGGACTTAAATTTTTTCTAAGACTTTTCTAGATAACTATTTATCTATCCATAGATACATAGAAAGTATTATATACCGTTGATCCAATGACTATTCATGATTCTATCTTGAATCAATTCCATACCGGTTAGAAATTTAATTAGAGGAATGTTATGGTAAAACTTCGTTTGAAACGATGTGGTAGAAAGCAACGTGCGACTTGAAGGACATGATTCGTTGTGGATTCTTACATCCACCATTTTCTATAGGAATGAAGATGCTCTTGAATCGACATAGTTTGTTCTGTTCCTGCTAGGAACCTAATTTGTGTTGGGTTGGTAAATAGGAATAGTACATGATGGAGCTCGAGCAAAAAGTATTGATTCATTTATCGGGGGGAAGAATCTAGGGTTAGTAACAATTAATAAGTTAGACGAACTTCGTAAGTATATCCTCAATATTGAAATCAAAGAGTTCAAATTCAAACAAGTTTGAAATAAAAAAGTCAAATTTGTGGGAATTGGTAAAACTTTTTCGATTAAAATGAAAAGTGTATTATTATATTACAAGCGGAATTAATCGTTCATATTATCTTTCCATAGCATAGAAAGAAATAACAAAAAACAAAAGGTATGTTGCTGCCATTTTGAAAAGGAGTAAGGATCACCGAAGTAATGTCTAAACCCAATGATTTTACAAAGTAAAGAGAAAGGATTCCGGAACAAGAAAACACTATTTTCAATTGTCTCAATCATTTTATTATAATGAAGAGGAAAAATAGATTCGAGACGAGACAAATAAAATAGGTTAGAGACGACTCAAGAAATCTCTAAGGATTTATCTTCGAACTTTTTCAGAATTACCCAACTTGAGTTATGAGTACGAATGGTATTTCTTTTATTTTGTAAATAAGAACAAAAAACGACTCAAATCATAAATTCATGATTTTATGGATCTATTTGTTATTATATACAGAAATATTAGAATCATTTTTTCTCGAGCCGTATGAGGAGAAAACCTCCTATACGTTTCTAGGGGGGGGGGGGGTATTTTTTATCTACATCTATCCCAATGAGCGATCTATCGAATCGTTGCAATTGATGTTCGATCTCGAAGAGAAGGAAAAGATCTTCGAAAAGTGGGTTTTTACGATCCGATACAGAATCAAACTTATTTAAACGTTCCTGCTATTCGTTATTTCCTTGAAAAAGGTGCTCAACCTACAGGAACTGTTCATGATATTTTAAGGAAGGCAGAATTATTTAAAGAAAAAACTTCGTAAAGAAAAAAAAAGGAGAAAAAGAAACTAGTATCTATTTTGGGTAATTATTTACCCAAAATTTGCTCTTTTCTCGGTCTATTCATACTTATTTATTTATCTTTTTTCTTGTTGTGGGAATCCACCAACAAACAAAGGACAAACCTTGCTTATTGTATCTTTATTGATTGAATAAACCCGACATTTTTTCTCTATCTTTTCTTTATTTTATTTTTTTCATCTAAATTTCTTATTTATGTTGTGCCAATCCAACACAAATCATTATTTGATTTACTTAATTAATTAATTTAATTTGTTTTCATATTGACAATGTTGTATCGCTCAAATATAATTCAAGCGTAGATAAATGGATCTGTTTATTCCGACTTCTATTGGTTTTTCCTTTACTTCAGTCAAATGATGGGTTTGCCGGATTTACTGTTATACAAGATGTATTTTCTTAACGAAAATCAAAAATTTTGAGAAAACGTGTGGTCTCTAAATTTTGATATTTCTATTGGGAATCTGTTGTTTTTTAATCCGATCCACTCGTTTTTCTATTTTGCTGTTTATAATTGATCATAAAATCTTTCCTTTCTATTTCTTGTTAGTTCACTGTTTTGACGTAGTTGTACAGTGCAATTCCATTTTTTTTTTTATTTCGATCGTATCTACATATCATATTTATCTGGGTTGCTAACTCAACGGTAGAGTACTCGGCTTTTAAGTGCGACTATGATCTTTTACACATTTGGATGAAGCAACGAATTCGTCCAGACTATTGGTAGAGTCTATAAAACCGCGACTGATCCTGAAAGGTAATGGATGGAAAAAACAGCATGTCGTAATAATAAGAAGAAAATGGAATTTCTTATTATATTCTTTAATATTCTTATTTTTTTTTTTTAGTAGAATTTTGAGTTGATCCTTGCCGGATCATTCAAAAATTGTTTTTTCTTTTGTCTTACTCCAAAAGAAATTTACATTTGGGTCTAGTGAATAAATGGATAGAGCCTTACGGCTCCAATTCTAGTAAAAAAAAGCAACGAGCTTCTATTCTTAATTTGAATAATTACCCGATCTAATTAGACGTTAAAAAAAAAATTAGTGCCTGATGCGGGGAAGGGTTCTCCTGTGAGTGGTCCTTTGATTCTTTTTTTTTTCTTTAAAAAAATCCTAACTATTCTCTATTATGGATTGGAAACGAATGTGTAGAAGAAACAGTATACTGACAAAAAGAATCTGTTCCAAAGTCAAAAGAGCGATAGGGTTGCAAAAATAAAAGATTTTTGAACCTCTAGTAATTATAAAATAAAGAAGATAAATCTAGGGGAAAAGAAAAAGATCTGTTGATTGGACTTCCTGTTTCCGGGGTATATATTTTTTCCATACATACCCTGTTCTGACCATATTGCACTATGTATAATTTGATTACCCAAGAAATGCTTACTGT
>JBBMKA010089540.1:0-13330 GCA_037833695.1 Sechiopsis laciniata
TTGTTTTCCTTATGAATTCTATTCCATATTGATTGTAGTCCATATTTGTAATGTTTCCATATATGTAAGAGGTCTTTTTTCTATATAAGAGGACCAAGAATGCATATATTGAATATAGCAATATATATTATTTTCTCTCAAAACTTAGATGGTATCAGAGCAGGAGGTCTTGAGTTGGAACCCCTGTCGAGTCATTACATCCCCAATTAAAATTAAATTCCACTTGAAGGGCATTTCTCAAATTTCAAAGCCCACAAGTGAGGGGGAGTGTTGGTTGATATAATTAAATTTACCCTAATCCATAAGCTTGGGCTTTTGGGTTGATTGGTAGTTTAACATAATTCAACAGTTTTGTTTACAGTACTTGCATCTAGCATACATGTCTTAACTTTTTGTTGGTATTGTTGGTCCGAGCATGGACTAACTCAGTGTGGTTTGGGTGTAGATAGTGAGAGATGCCGACTACATGTAGTGGAGCTAGGACGTCAGCTGCCGCCAACAGAGGTGGTGGCATTGTGCCAGATATTGAAGAGACAACGTCCATAGCTGTTCCGACCGTCCGACCACCTTTGGCCCTGACTGTTGTCTTACTAAGAGGATGAGTAGAGACTGTTCCACCTCAGAGTGCCGCTCCTGGAGTGAAGTTTTTCGTGGCCATGCGTGAGATAGTTACGGGCATGTTTACCTAGCAGAGTGACAAGATTCAGGCACTTTTGGCAGTGCAGCAGGCAGAGACCCAGGCACAGATGGCCCAGTTGGCTCAATTTTTACAACAGGCACTGCCAATGGTTTATGTAGCACGTCTGGCGGCGCGGTAGTTCTTCCAGTAGGTCCGAGAGTGCCTCAAGCTTTGCCAGCTCAGCAGGAGCCTGTTGTTGAGCCAGAGATTCCTGAGGGTGACGTCGAGGGTGGAAAGTGGCTCAAGGACTTTGTGAAGTGGAAGCCCAGAGAGTTTGATGGATCTAAGAACCCCCTGGTAGCAGCAAAATGGGCTAGTCCACCTGAAGTATATCTTTTGAGTTATGGGATGCCTGGATGTGTAGAGGTCGAGGTGTGCAGCACATGTGTTGATCGAGACAGCCATTTGGTGGTGGCAGTCTACTGATGGGGCCAGACCGGTAGGGTCCCCACCAGCCACTTGGGAGTTCTTTAAGACCGAGTTCAGGACCCAGTACATTAGTGAAGAAGCTCAGTAGGAGATGGTAGAGGCCTTTGCTAATCTGAAGTAGGGGGATGACATCATTGTCGGATATAAGAAGAGATTTTTAGAGTATAGTTATTTTGCTCCAGAGCTGATTGCTACCGAGGAACTGAAAATAAAAAAGTTCATTGGAGGCCTTAGGATGGAGGTTGCTTAGGATGTTCGAGCACTCGCTCTAGAGGCTTATGCCAGGAGCGTGGCTTTGGCCAAGACTTACAATAGAAAGTATCCGATTGTGAAAGCCCCTATTGTAGCAGTTCAAAGTGTGACACCTAGTTCTGGTCAGAAAAGGAAGTTTGAGTCTTCTAGGACTTCCTGGGCAGAAGATCAGTAGCAGCGCCGCCAGGGCCAGTATCAGGGCAAAGATCAGAGACTACAGTAGGGTCGTCAGCAGGGTGCAGTGAGGCAGCCACCTCAGTGTACGATGTGTGGCAGAGCCCATTATGGTCTGTGTGGAGAATCTCCCAGAGCGTGTTACAAATGTGGTAAGGAAGGGCACATTGCCAGAGTGTGCCCACAGATTGGAATAGATAATAAACCGGCTCAGCAGCAGGGCCACATGTTTGCCATGACTAGGTAGGAGGCCGAGAGGACTGATGCAGCTGTCACAGATACCTTGCTTATTTTGGGTCATTATGCATTTGTGTTGTTTGATTCGGGCTCAATCCATTTGTTTATCTCTGCATCGCTTGTTAGACAAGCTTGTTTGAAACTCAAACCTCTAGAGTTTAAGTTGTGTGTGACGACTTCTTCGGGAGTTAGTATGCTTGCTAGTGAGAAAGTTAGAGACAACCAAATCCTGGTATATGGAGAGTTGTTAGTAGCTACCCTCATAGTTTTGCCTATGAGCAGGTTTGATGTTATCCTTGGTATGTAGTGGTTAGCAGAGAACCACGCGTTGATTGATTGCCCCAGAAAGAAGTCGTGTTCAGGCCGCCCAAAAAGCAGAGTTTCAAGTTTCTTAGTGTCCAGAGTGGAGTGTGTCTGGTGTTGATTTCTTCTTTAAAAGCTCGTCGTTTGTTAGCTCGAGGAGCTTGAGGCTGTTTGGCAAAAATGTCTAGAGAAGGTCGCCCTTCGTTGACTGTTGACCAAGTACCTGTGGTTCAGAAGTTTGCAGATGTATTTCCTGAGGAGTTACTGGGTTTGCCTCCACCGAGAGATGTGGACTTCACAATTGAGCTCGAGCCTAAGACTCTCCTTATCTCGAAGGCTTCATACCGCATAGCGCTAGCTGAGTTGAAAGAGCTGAAGGTTTAGTTGCAAGAGATGTTAGATAGAGGGTTCATCCACTTTAGTGTGTCCCCATAGGGAGCACCTATGTTGTTCGTTAAGAAAAATGATAGTTCGATGCACCTTTGCATAGACTACAGGGAGCTAAATAAAGTTACAGTGAAGAATAAGTACCCGTTGCCTAGTATTGACGATTTGTTTGGTCAGCTTCAGGGAGCTTCTATGTTCTCCAAGATAGATTTGAGGTCTGGTTATCATCAGTTAAGGATCATCAGTTAAGGATCAGGGATGCAGACATTCCCAATACCGCTTTCAGGTCGCGGTATGGTCACTATGAGTTTGTGGTCATGTCCTTCGGGCTGACCAATGCTCCAGCAGCATTTATGGACATGATGGATAGGGTGTTCAAGGCATTCTTGGATAGTTTCGTCATCGTGTTCATAGATGACATTTTGATTTATTCTAAGACTAAGGAGGATCATACTTCGCATCTGAAACAAGTGTTAACAGCATTGAGAGAGAATTAGTTGTATACCAAATTCTTCAAGTGTGACTTCTGGTTAGAGAAAGTGGCCTTCCTTGGTCACGTGGTTTCTAGAGATGGTATAGTAGTGAACCCCGCTAAGATTGATGCAGTGAGTTCGTGGGCTAGGCCGATTGCTGTCGTAGAGATTCGCAGCTTTCTGGGTTTGGCAGGCTATTACCGATGATTCGTTAAGGACTTTTCCGTTAAAGAAGCACCCCTTACTCGGTTGACGAGGAAAGGTGTTGAGTTTGTTTGGGATGCCAGTTACGAAGAGAGTTTTACTTTGTTGAAGCACAGTTTGACGTCTGCATCTGTGTTGTCAGTTTTGGAGGGAACAGGTGGTTTTGTAGTATACAGTGATGTTTCCAAGTTTGATTTGGGATGCGTTCTGATGCAGCATGGTAAGGTGATTGCGTATGCTTCTCGTCAGTTGAAGCCCTATGAGCAAAATTATTCGACTTATGATATAGAGTTAGCTGCAGTTTTCTTTGCACTGAAAATTTGGAGGCATTACCTGTATGGTGAAAAGATTCAGATGTTCACGGACCATTAGAGTCTTAAGTACTTCTTCACTCAGAATGAGTTAAACTGCGAAAGAGGAGATGGCTTGAGTTAGTAAGGGATTATGACTGCGAGATCCTGTACCATCCGGGTAAGGCCAATATTGTGGCTGATGCCTTGAGTAGAAAGACGTTGCACTCCGCAGCTTTGTTGAGTTCCCAGCTTCCATTGCGGAAAAAGTTATAGCGAGCTGGTATAACAGTTTTGTTAGGAGAGGTTATCGCCAGGGTAGCCCAGTTGACTGTGCGGCCTTCTATTAGGCAAAGGATCATTGATGGCCAGTTGAGTGATCTCGAGTTGAGCAGATTGATTACTAGAGTTCAGGCAGACAGAGACTTTGATTTTGTTGTAGCACCAAATGTTGGTTTGAGATTCAGAGGATGCCTTTGTGTGCCAGCTGATGCCAGGATGTGAGCTAAGTTGCTCACCGAGGCTCACAGTTCCCTGTTTACTTGGCACCTAGGGGGTACGAAGATGTATCAGGACCTTAAGCAGACCTTCTAGTGGATCAACATGAAGAGAGAAATTATCGAGTTTGTTAACAGGTGTCTCACTTGTCAGCAAGTGAAGGCTCCTAGAAAGAAACTAGCAAGTTTGTTGCAGCCACTGAGTATGCCTCAGTGGAAGTGGGAGGAGATCTCCATGGATTACATTTCTAGGTTGCTGAGGACACCAAAAGGGTTTACTCAGATCTGGGTTGTTGTTGACCTGTTGACCAAGAGTGCGCACTTCATCCCCTGTAGGATCACCTATACCGTTGAGCAGTGGGCACAGTTATTTTTGGAGTAAATCGTTCGGTACCATGGGGTGTCAGTGAAAATTGTATCTGATCGGGATTCTCGTTTTACTTCTCGTTTCTAAAGAGCACTCCAGAAAGGCTTGGGCACTGAGTGCAGTTTCAGCATCGCGTTTCACCCTCAGACAGATGGTCAGACTGAGAGGGTGAACCAGATTTTAGAGGATATGTTACGAGCCTGTGTGTTTGATTTTTGGGGTAGTTGGGACCAGTATCTGTAATTGATGGAGTTTGCTTTGACCTGTGCTAGAGTCAGAAGTTTCTAAGTCACAGGGTGTGCATCGAACTAAGGGCAATTAGGAGAAGAACTGAGATGAAATTGAAGGGACTCAAGTGAAAGACAAAACAGGATGATTAAGTGAATGGCGTATTAAGACAATTGCACCTAAAAGAATAATTTTTTTTACCAAGAGGAAAAGCTTGGCATTATGATAAGCATTTATTATTTAGCAATTATTAAACCTATAAAAGCATCACTCGAGATGAGCAATCATTCAAGTTTGGGGGTTCAATGACTCTTAAATAGAGTCAGAATTATAGATACTCTTAGATCATTGTTTGAGTTTATTGTTGAAAATCCAATGCGAGAAAGGTGAATATAATGAGAAAAAGGTGAAAATAGCTAATGCTTACGCATTAGAGGAAAAATTGAGAGATATGAACTATAGCATGGAAAATGCTAGAATTAGCACACTGAACGCATATTTAGCAAAGTTGATGCTGATAAACTATTTTTGCAAGAAATGTTATGCAAAGCGATGTGGAACTGAGAATTAAGATGCGCGATTGCGAGCGGAGCAACGTTCGAGGAAATGCCAAGGTGCCATAAATGAAATAAGGAAAGAATCAAATGGAAGCAAGATGTTGACTAACTAGACACTAGAGAGACAAATTGCTGAAATCACAAAATTTTTGCCTTAAACACACGAACATAATTGGCAAATTCATACAAGGAAAGATATCGCGTTAATCGATCCGTGCCTATTCTGGAAAATTCGAAGGATGATTATAAAAGGAGACCTCTGTAATAGGAAGAAAAGACAGAGAGGTTCAGAGAGTTTTTGAAACCAAGAGTTTTACATTGATTTCCCTATTTTTCTTATTAGACTTATTTCATTTAAGCAATACTATTTCAACATCTTTTCCATGTCGTTATCTGTATTTCTTGTTTGTATGATGAACTAATTTTGTTAAGGCAACACTAGAGAAAAGTGATTAGTTTTAGCATGTGTTAAGAAGGAATAGAAAGGGTGTAAGTATAACATGTTAATTAGGAGTAAATATCAACAGTACGTGTCCACCGGCCATCCACACTCACTAATATGTTGTAAATCGGAAGAGGAATTAACCTAAGTCTAGTTTGCATGTTCAGTAGGTTAGTATTAAGTCTTTAATACATTAAATCGGAGCTTAGGAATAATCGCTTAACTACTACATGCATAGCGCCGACCGATCATTACATCAAGTTGCGGTAGAAGTCGGACTTGATGCGAACAAAAGCGAAAGTTTGATTGGCGTAGTATGATAGAAAGTTTGATTGGCGTAGTATGATAGTTACCCCTTACAGCATGTTTTTTTGCTACCCATTGTTAACTCTTTTATTGAGTACCTTAGTTTAACCTTATTCTCTCACAATCTATTTTACAACTATTTTTTTATTTCATCTATGCTGTTCAACCCAATAAATCACAACAACCATTCGTTTATTTCTGTTTAATTCTAAAAATCACCTTGGAGATTGATAATTTACTTATTACTTATTGCAGACCGCGTATACTTGCACGAGTGTGAGTTTAATTCACACGAGGCAACTAGGTTTTTTGCAATAAAACACCTAGTTAACATGCTTCGATTATTTTCTCCCTAGATCTATCTAACACATATTTAAGCTATTCCATTTTCCCCTAACTTAGCCTTAAAGAAATTAGTTCATAGCACAAAAAAGAAACACAAATAACAACATGGAAAATGACATGCTGAAAAACAGTATTACTTAAGTGCAACAATGAGTTCGTAAAACAAAAACAAAATAAAATAGAGTGGTGGTGAACTCTCTCGTTACGCCTCCCTCCCCCCCCCCCCTCTTGAAATGGTTGTAGTGGTTCCTTCTTATAATCTCCTTCTAGGTCTTCTCGAATCTTCTTGGTTTGGGTCGGCAACCAAATTAGGGCAATAGAATCTTACTGATTGATAGTTTTCAATCTCGTCGTGTGATTTAAGTTATATATCTCGTGATTTCTGCAATTTGTCTTTTAGCTGTCTCGTTAGTCAACAATTACTCTTCCTTTGATTCTTTCTTTATTTACTTGTGTGTTACTTGGCATCTTTTCTGAATGGCTACTATCGCATGATTTAGCTCCTCATGATTCCTTGCTGACTGCAAGTGTAAGAACCCGACTCTAAGAACAGTCTTAAACATGGTTCTTACTCAGCATGCATGCATAATAAGACATTTAACAATAATGACATCTCTATAAATAAATCTTTTAAATTAAAAGATTTAAAGCATAATTCCAATTAAAAATAAAACAAGATCCTAGCCAATAATTTATTCAAAATCCCTAAAACGACTTAAAGAACAGTGCAAAACCCTCCAGACTCCGTGTCCAACTACATACTGAAACAAATAAATAAATGACAGAGTGGCACCGACAGCTCCAACGATCATTCAGCTCCTCTGCTAGCAGTTTCGGTGTTGGTCCAAGTTGCCTGGTGGAAAAACCAAAGAAAATAAGGGTGAGTACAAAGGCACTTAGTAAGAATCCCCAACCGGGTTACAGTACGAAACATCAAATCATTTAGCATCCTAGTATACATGCAAACAGTTACCAACACAGAATCTTTGCCTTTTGATCTCAACATATCTCATGAGTCCTCAGGAGTCTCCTACTCCTGGCCTAATGATCAGCTCTCTAAACTGATCTCGATCTGTTATACTCGAAGGTCTCTTACCCTCGACCAAATGATCAGCTAAAAAACTGATCCCAAATAGATAATCCTCGAGAGTCTCATACCCTCGGCCAAGTGACCAGCTCATAAAACTGATCCTGATCAACTATCTTAGCTGATCCTGGGACACCCGAGAGAGTACCCGATGTCTGGCTCTAAACTAGAATTGAAGTGGTGTACTAACGACATTAGCCCGAGGGAGCTCTTCTCCCGGTGCCTAATGCGTGTACGCACACGCCGCATGCTGCTGCAAACCGAGTAAATATGGGGGTCTAAAACAAACTACGCTGGTCCATGTACGCATGCCTAAGGACTCAAAACTAGTGTCACTGATCTACAGTAGTACGAGACCCGTGGCACTCAACTATAGCAGCCTGAACCACCGAACGCCTGAGATAAGAACTGTCTAAGGCAGGCTTACACAGTTGGAAGGGTTTCGCTTTAGCAGGCTACAGACTAGGCTTATGCCATTGTGGTGAGCTAGAACACACCATGCTGCTGGTCTCTACCTGTGGGGATAAAGTATGTTATGTCCACTCTCAGCCTTTGGATGAAGACAACCTAACCGAAGCTAGCTAAGATTACACATACTCATTTCCTGACAAATCAATACATGCTCAACAACAGATACAACCTGGCATGGCACTACAACCTTATGAATAGGAATCATAACGCATGCCCAAAAGAATAAACCTAGCATGGTACTAACATGTAGAAACAGGAAATGATACATGCTCGCAGGAAACAGAACAGCATACAATCCTATCCACTAACATGCTCGTAAACAGTAAACAAGCAATAAGAATGCAATCAATGTATGAATCGTAGGGCCCATACAACCCCGGTAAGAAATCCTTCCCTGGAAACAAGTAGAACAAACAATACCGAAATATGCTCCTAGAGCTGTAGAGAAATAACACAAGTAACAACCTAGACAAATAATAACAAGTAAATAATTAAAACCAGCAGCTACAACAAGTCTGGAAAAACCAACTAACAGGGCTCGAGAAAAGTTACCCAAAACTAAGAAGAACAGACTCGGCAACAAGGCCTCGACGAAGGTGAAGGCAAAACCTCACGGTTGGGCAACGCAGACGAGGCTCGCGATGCTGCGGCGAGACGTGCGACAAACCTTGGTAGGGAAAAATGCTGCGGACGACTGGGCGAAAGCTTGCGCACTAGACAGCGAAGCTGTGCAGTTAGACTCGGTGAAACTGTACGGAGCTAGGCGAAAGCTGGGTAGCGATCACATGGGCGAGCAGTTCGAAGGTGAGCTAGCACGGTGAAGTGACCAACAGCGATGCAGATCAATGACTGACGTGCGTACGGTCTCGGTGTGAGCGAACGGGATCGCAGGCGTGCAATTTGCAGTTTCGGTAGTGCTGCAATAAGGATTGGTGAACGTGTGCGCTCGATGCTATAGCAAGGATAGGCGAAGGGCGATCTCTCTCTTGGCTAGGCGATCGTGATTCTTTATCTCGGCTAGGGCTTGGTGAAGGTGGTTTCGGCAAAAAGAATGAGGAGAAGGAAAAAGAAACAAATAAAGAGGAATCGTCCTTAAATAGAGAAAAAGGAAGCCTCTTCGGTACATGTCAAGCAATCCCAGATCCAACCTGCCTTCGAGCCCTGGCGAAGGCAAAACTTAAACCAATTTTTCTCCTTTTTCTTTTTTTAACTTCTTTTAACCAAAACAATCTCCAAGCTTCCCAAAATGCAAAACTAACCCGGAAGTCCTATAAATCACAAAAATAGCCTTGGTTTCGGTCAAAAGCAACAACGACCCTAGAAGCCTATAAATTACCAAACTAACCCTAGGGGTAAAATGACCAAAATACCCCTGAAGGATAGAACTGCCTTAACGGCCCAACGAAACAATCGAAATAGAAGAGAATCATACCTGGGGAACCAAAATGGAAAACTGGGTCGTTATAGTATGGTCTTATCAAGTTCTTTGCTTCGTATCGCTTGATCCAACTCTCGCTCTGCATCTCAATTCCTACAAAACTACTTATTAGCATAAGCCATTCCCAAAATACTCATCTAAAGTACAATTTTAGCATTTTAGAGTTATAATGCATATTTCTCCAATTATTCTTCTAATGCATATGCCTTAGCCTTTTTCACCTTTTATTCTCTATTTTCACCTTTCTCGCATTAGATTTTTCTATAATAATACCAAACAATGACTCTAATACATCATAAATACTAGCTCCATTTGAGAGTCATCAATCTACTATTGTAAATTTCATCATTCTCATTGAAAACATGCTTTCTTTAAATGTCAAAAGATTAAGGAGTGATGGAAGAGGTGAGTTTATAACTCATGCTCTTAAAAATTTCTTTGAAACAAAGGGTATTCATCATGAGAAATCATGCCTCTATACCCTAGAGCAAAACAGATTAGTTAAACGAAAGCATAGACACTTAACTGAAACTGCTATATCATTACTTACTAAATCTAAAGTACCTATAAGATTCTAGACCTTTGCATACTCTACTACAACCTTTTTTATTAACAGGTTACTTACACCCATTCTTGGACACAAGTCACCTTTTGAAGGATTATTTGGTAAGCTTCCTGATTATTCTCTTATGAAAGAATTTGGTTGTGCATGTTTTCCTCTGATTAGACCATACAATGATAATAAGTCGCAGGTTCAAAGTGTTGAGTGTGTATTTCTTGGATAACCTAATATCTATAAGGGATATTTGAGTTTTGATATGATCTCTGAAAAATTCTTTATTTCAAGGCATGTTATGTTTAATGAGTTATCTTTCCTTTTTGTCAATACTTCTAATCCAATAGTAACTGTAGCTTTCAAACAACAAATTCCTCATTTCTTCCATGATCTATTTTTTTTTATAAATGCACTACTTCAGATGTTGAGTCTCTGACTCCTTTGTCTACAAATCAATTTGTGCAACCTTTTCAATCTCCAATATTTATTCACTCTAGTAATTCTACCTTGAATGATGACAGAAGACAAGATGTAGGCCCTTCAGGAAACACTCCGAATATCTCTAGTGCAAATATTGGTTTTTCATCTATTCCTGATACACCTACACCTTCCCTCATTGAAAGTCTTGGTTCCAATATGGATTCATCTTCAAGTCACATTACAACTGAACCTAGTTCTTTAATAGCACAACCTATACAACCTGCACCAAATACAATTCCTCTAAACACTCACCCAATGCAGACAAGAGGAAAGTAAGAAATCTAAGAAAAACAAAAAAGTTTTTGTAGCTTATACCATGCCTTATCCTAAACCTTTAGAACCTAGCTCTTTCACACAAGCATCAAAAGTTCCTCAATGGAGACAAGCCATACTTATTGAGTACCAAGCCCTAATTAATCAAAGTACATTGGACCTTATTCCCTTGCCTCTTAATAAAATGGCAATTGGTTGGAAATGGGTCTACAAGTTGAAAATGCATCCTCATGGTATTATCGCTGTGTATAAAGCCCGGTTAGTTGCTAAAGGGTATGATAAAAAAGAAGATATTGACTACTATAAAACTTTTCGTTTGGTAGTTAAGAGGCCTACTATTCTCATAATCCTCTCCTTGGCTATCACCTTTGGATGGAAATTAAGGCAACTTGATGTAAAAAATGTGTTTTTACATGGAGAACTTCATGAAGAAGTATATATGCAGCAACCTCAAGAGTTCATCAATTCTCAACATCCTGACTATGTTTATTCCTTACAGAAATCGTTGTATGGACTCAAACAAGCTCCATGAGCTTGGTTTGAGTGTTTCACGTCTGACTTAATAAGCTATGGTTTTCAAGCCTCTTTATCTAATCCATCACTTTTTTGTTTGAAGGCCTCTTATATCTGTTACTTACCTTTTACTTTGTGTAGATGATATTGTTATCACAGGAAATGATTCAACCTTTGTTAATGATCTCACTGAGAAAGTTCGTACAACATTTGACATGACTTATCTTGGAGCTCTGACATATTTCCTTGGTTTGGAGATACACCACAAAACAGATGGTATTCATGTTAACCAAACTATATACATCAATGATCTTCTATCTAAGTTTGGACTATTATCTGTTAAACCTTGCAATACTCCTATTTCTACCAAAGGTTTCGTAGGATGTATTGAACCATGTTGTGCTGAAGACATCCTTTCTTTTAGAAAAAATTTGGTTCGTGGCACTATGTTGGTTTTACTCGACTTGATATATTGTTTACAGTTGGCAGGCTTTCACAGTTCATGAATGCTCCCAATAATGTTCATCTTGTGGCTGTCAAATGTGCATTTTGATACCTTAAAGGAACACTTGAGCTTGCTTTAATGTTCACATTTGGTCTTCTTCATGTTCAAGCCTATTTTGACAGTGACTGTGCTGGAGACTCGGCCGATAGGCACTCAACGACTAGGTTCGTTGTTTATCTGGGAAATAATCCAATTTCATGGGTCAGTAAGAGGCAGCTGATATTTTCTCCAAGCTCTACTAAAGCAGAGTATCGAGCTCTTGCCTCATTAACTGCTGAAGTATCTTGGATAACACAAGTACTAAAATACCTCTTAGTCAAGCTTTGACACTTCCCAGTCCTCTTCTCTGATAATTAGACCTTTTTTCAAATGACAAGCAATCCAATCTTCCATGGGTGTATGAATCACATTGAGGTTGACTATCACTTCATTTGAGAAAAGGTGGCCTCTAAAGGTATATGTGTTCATTTCATTCGTGTTGTAGAGCAGCCAACTAACCTGTTAATGTAACGGCCCAATTTTCCATTTCGGTTCTCCAGATATGTTCAGTTACTTTTTTTAGTTGTTCAGTTGGACCGTTAGGGAAGTTTGAGCCTCTAGGGGCATTTTTGTAATTTTGCCTTCAGGGGTAGTCTCATAATTATCCATGGTGTCAGGACTATTTCTGTTATGCTAAGTTTGGGTTTTCCTTCGGTTTCAGGTTTTCGGAGCTAGTGTTGCTGTTTGAGGAGTTGGAGGCTTTTTTGGTTAAAAAGGGAAAAAGAAAGAAAAAGGTGTCTTCGTAAAGATTCGAAGCCGGAACCCCTAGGAGGACACGTGTTGCAATCTTGTTAAACCCTTCCCTTTTGGCCGAGACATATAAATACCTGGCCGCTTCTCCAAATTCATTTTTTCTCTCTTTCTCTCTTTTTCTCCCAATCGCCAAAACCACTTTTTCCTTTCTCCTTCGTCGAAACCCTGTAGCCTTTGCCTGAGCACCAATAGTCGAGTTTTCCAGCCTAGGTGACCTCTTTTTTCTCTTTCGTCATTCAGCTCATTCAGCCACTCGTCTGCCGCACGCCCTCGCCTAACCACCGTCGCATAGATCCAGTCGCTTCGCAGCTTCGCCTCGCTCAGATCCCCTTCGTCCGCGATCGCCAGCCAGCCTATTCACTTCAGGTATGTTTCACCGAGCTCTTCTCGCTCTCTGATTGGTTTTTCCGTCTCCTGATTTCAAGATCTGTCGCTCTGTTCGATTTACAATTGAGTCTGAGAATGCATAGTGCCGAGTCCTTGTCCGTACGTTTGACCAAGCCAAGTGTCTATGCAGCGTTTGTCTTCTGAGTTTTTCCACAGCGAGCCGTTCGTCCACGCTGCCTCGTGATTTTTCATCCATTTCACCGAGCCCAGCTCTTCGCACAGCCGTCTGTAGCTTCACCTTCGCCTTCGCCGAGGTTCTATTGTCGAGCTGCCTTATGTCAGTTTAGGGTAATTCCTTTCCCAAGCGTGTGTTGGTTAATTAGTTGGTGCAGCTGTTCGAGTAGTATTTAATTCGTGTTTATATTTATAATTTGCTAGGTTGTGTTGGTTCTGCAGCTCAAGAAGCATTTTATCTGTGGTGTATTTCTGCTTGCTTCCAGGTAAGGATTTCTTGTCGGGGTTGTGTGGACCTTGCGAGACTTCTTTGATTGCATTCTTGTTTACTTACTTTACTGTTATGAGCATGTTTAGTGGATAGGAAATTTTATGCTGATCCGTTCTGCTAGCATGTTTGACTCCTTTTTTCACATGTTAGTGCCATGCTAGGTTTGTTCTTCCAGCATGCTTGATTCCTGCTTTAATCTTGTAGTACCATGCT
>JBBMKA010089551.1:0-44187 GCA_037833695.1 Sechiopsis laciniata
GATCTATATATTTAGGCATGATTTAAAAAAAAAACTTATTTCTAACTATGATTTTTTTTTGTTTTTTTTGTTCGTAACCGTAAGAACCAGCATACACTTTGATTAATTGAATATTTGAATGTCTTATGACTATCAATTAGAGTAATATATAGCTGAAGCAACGTTGTGTCTATGATTGGAAGATTATAAATTTAAATTTTACTCTTAATTGTTAATAGAACTACACGAATATAATGACAAAAAAGGAATAGTTCACAGACCACAATGTAATTTTAACTTCATTATTATTTTTATAGATAAAATTAATACTTTTGGTGCAAGGATAAGAAGAAAGTTGGGGGAAGAAATGTGGAAACTTCACACCAATTCTACATTTCAACCATTCACTCCAGTCAACTTTTTTCAAACATATAAACTCTATTCAAAACATCTTTTTTCCTAAAACTCTTCCTACAAATAATTTTATCCAAATTTCAAATATAATTTCGTGTAACCACTCATTTAAATACAGACAGAAGATTTTTAAAAGTTCCAGCTTCAACAACTTATATTAATTTGTTTTTTATTTTTTATTTTTTTGAGTTCTACAACATGGTGGGAGATTCAAATTCACGTCCTCTTAATCATTGAATGTACATTAATATAAGTGAATTATTGTTCTCATTGTTGTATTACTTAGTAACCATGAAAATACCATATATATACATATTTTTATATCTATGACTATAAAAATATTATAGATTTAAATATCCTTTTTCATATATATCTTTTACTTCAAGAAGAAACCTTTTTAGCCAATTAAACTAGAAAATGTAGAAATTGCCAAAAAGAACAACGATCTAATAACATGACATACGACTTAATATTCAAAAGATTACAAGTTCGATTCGCAAAAATTGTAGATATTTATATATGCAATGAAAAGAAAGGAAAAGAAATGTTGAAAAGTGAGTGATGGAGAAGAGAGATATAAGCGTGAGGCAATTGCACATAATCAATTTGTGGCAAAGTTGATGCGACTTCTCACAGAAACCACCATTTTTCTTCTCTTTCACTATTTTCATTTCAACTTTGGAAACACAGAAATCGAGAAACTGTAAACGAATCAGATGCCATTAATTTAACTACCACACACAGGGGAATCCAATCCCACTGCCTTCTTCTTCTTCTTCTTCCATTGAAACTCGAGCAAGAGCTCTACACAGAGAGCCCAATATTGGGGGATGTGGTTTTAGATCTGGGTATGTTCTTATCCTCTTTCTAAACATGTGTATTCTTGTCTTCCATTGACTTGGACTTCTGATTGTTTACCCCCCCTAGAACCCTAGTCAATGGTTGTTCTTGTTGATTCTGTTTGTTTTTAATTTAAGGGATTACTGTCAATTTGTTGTTGTTGTTGTTGTTGTAATGCCTGCTAATTGATTGGTTTTATAGCTTTTTAGCTCGTTTCGAGCCTTGGGTTTGAATTTTGGGAGTTTTATTAATGTTCTTTGGAGGGGTTTCTTCTGATTTAGTTTTGGCCTTGTTTGCAATTACTGATTGGAAAATGGATGAGGAGCTACTTGTTAGCTTCTGGTTCGGTTAGATACAGTTTTGGCCTAGTTGGTTACTTGCCTTTGAATGGAATAAGTGATGAACTTCAATTGGTTTCTTCATTATCATATGGCTGTTGTTTCTAAATCATCTTAATGAAGATGAGTTAGATTTGTTCTGATGCTTCAGTATCCATTTTGCTTGCTTTAGTTCTTGTCAACATTACTTCGGGTGTTCGGATTAGGTTACGTGCATCTCAACTATTTCCAAAATCAATAAATTAATTCTTAGGAAGTTAGGTAGTCGCCATAAATTAAATCCATAAACTCCGTCGACCCATAATGGTTTTGTCAAGATTACTTTGATTTGACTAATTAAATTCTAGTGGGAATGAATCGTTTTCGAATAGGCATCTGATTCTATGGTATATTTATAATTATCATTAAAGAAATGGTTTTTTCAGATTCTAATTTATTTTCTTTGGTGAAGAAAAGTGTTTTGGGGGAGACGCCTCTCTTAATGCCATTCTCTTTGCTCGGCCATTGCTAAATTATTGTTGATCTTCTGATAAATTGGCTCTAGAAAGCTCAATTTTCATATGGTTGGTATTGGTTAGGTTGAGAAAGAGGGTCCATCTATGAAGGGCAATTGGTCCAGATATCTTGAAAACCCCATTAAACCCAATAAACTTAGCAAGGTCTGAGGTTCTCTGTCATTTGTCCTAGCAGAGAATACTAAAAGTTGGCACGATCTTGAACCTCCATCATCATAACTCACTTTTCTTCAAATATGGAATTCATCGTGATGCTCGAATAGTAAACTTCCTTTCTTCTTTTCTTAATTTTAGACTGTGTTGCTTATTGTTTTCAGGTAAATCACACGTTCCAACAACTGGAGTGCTCATAGTTCAAGCTTTCTTCAAAACGACTCATTAGTTCTAGATCAGCATATACCTTCTGATGCCAGATTGATGGAGCCCACAAATGGAAGTAATGATCCTAACAACAACCCAAATTTGGCCTCAAAGCAAAGACTTCGTTGGACACACGAGCTTCACGAACGATTTGTCAATGCAGTGGCACAACTTGGTGGTCCAGATCGTGAGTAAACTCACCCCTTGTGGTATTATGGTTTAGCATCTTCTTCATTTTTATGTTGATTGTGTCTCAAGGATGAAAATGTTTGATGTTGGTGCTAATTTTAAACTGAACAATCACATCTCTTATTAAGCAATTTGATCATGTTAGTTTTTTGTTGGCAAGTTGTACAACTTTTCTTTCCTGTTCATATATTAAAGAGTGGAAGTCTTAGGATGTTGTGTGTGCATTTTTCATCTCTTTGTTAGGTGCTACACCTAAAGGCGTCCTTAGAGTAATGGGTGTTCAAGGTTTAACAATATACCACGTCAAAAGCCACCTGCAGGTACTGTAATCTTTCACATAATTAAGATTTATTTCTTACATAAGAGAGCTGTATGTTTTTTTTAATATCCTGAAGTATCTAGACTAGTTTATGCACCTCGATTGTTCTTACAAGACAATTGCTTGACCCTATAACATTTGATTTTTAATTAATTTTCTTGAATTCATCCAGAAATATCGACTTGCAAAATACCTTCCAGACTCGTCATCTGATGGTAGGTGAATCTAGTTCCAAATTCCAATTGTTCTTTTTCCATCTTTAATTGCACATAATTATGCAGGCATGTTTGATGACTGTGTAAAACCTCTATCAAATAAATCTTAATTCACCTTTTGATGTATTGTTGATGCAAGGGAAAAAGCCTGAGAAGAAGGATTCAAATGACATTCTATCAAATATTGATGGCTCGTCGTAAGTAAATCTAATTGTTGTACATTTTCATTCAGCTCTCTGTTATATTAAAAGTTGGTGTAAATATAATTTTGAACGCTTGCTCTTTGTTAGTAATTGACTATTTGATGGTTAAACTTTAAAACTTTCTCACCCCCTGATCAAAATGACCAGATAGTTTAAGATTAAAATAAAATTTAATTTTTTGTTTGTTCTTTCTTTGGCAGGGGAATCCAAATTACTGAAGCACTTAAGCTGCAAATGGAGGTGCAGAAGCGACTGCATGAACAATTAGAGGCACGTTCTAGTAATTCTCTTATATGTGTGTGTGTATATTGAAATTCTCTTTCCTCTTCCAGAATAAGAATAGCTGCTTTTTATATATAAATTTTTGTTTTATTAAAAAAAGGCTGATTCAACCCTGCAAAAGATGTACTATGACCTGTGAATTTTGACCCTGCAACAGTGCAACTTTAAGTAAACATTTCAGATAGTCTAGAATTTGGAGCATGGCTTCTACCTATTATTATTTAGAACTCTCAGCTTTAACTCATAATTTGATGCCTTGAACAATCAAACCATAAGGAATCATGATAGCATGTGAGTTAGTCTAACTTTTGGTTTGAGGCATATGAGCTGCTTTTTTTTTTTTTTTTTTTTTTTAATATTTGTAAGTGTTTGGACCAACTTAAATGAAATGTCATTGACTGTTGCTACAGGTACAGAGACAGCTGCAGTTACGGATTGAAGCCCAAGGCAAGTACCTAAAGAAGATAATTGAAGAGCAACAAAAGCTTAGTGGGGTTCTTTCAGGAGCTCAAGTTGCCTCGTCCTCTGCTGCTTCTGGTGATAGCTGCCCGGAAACTGATAAAAACAACCCGCCAACACCTGCGCCCACATCCGAGTCTCCTCGCCAGGAGAAAGCATTAAAGGAACGTGCCGAAGCCACGAGTGTCTCTATTGATGGTTCTTTCTCGTCTCATCACGAACCATTGACACCGGATTCTGGTTGCCATAGCTCCCCAAATGAGAGCTCAAGGCCTGTAAAGAAGCAAAGGCAGCACAGGGATGATGCATTTTCCAAATCAGAGATGATACTTGCACATCACATACTGGAGTCAAGTCTAAACTCCAGTTTGAAGGAATCTCGCTCCATTTTTCCAGCCAGGGAAAAGTTCGATCCTTCGTCTGGGATATCGATAGGAGACGATGAACCGTTGGAATGAATCACAAGGTTTCCTTACTCCAAGTGTTTCATGTTCTTACAAATTATCTTCCACGGTTAACTTTAGTTGTATCATATTTCGACACATAAATATTTTCCTGAGTAGGATCAGTAAACAGTTCAATCAACGATCAGAGTAGGACTATAGTAGGACCAATGTTTATTCGTAGAGAAATGTTTGGAGTTGAACTCAATCATTTATGCTCCATTCTTGTATCCTGATAACTTATTGTTTGAACCTAATACATGACAGCCGGTTGAAAGGATTATGCTGAATCTTGTGCAGATATATTTTTTTTAATTGAAAATTGGAGTTTTGTTCTGCTATATAACTGGGAAACAAGAGATTTTATAATTAAGGTCTTTCGTGAGACCTCCAAAAAAATATATCTAGAAAACCCTAAGCTTCTACCAATGAGGCATTTCTAGTTGCATAGTTTCATAATAATTCTGTAGAGTTTCCGCATAATTTCATTCGGACTGAGCTGACATCTGTTACGGTCATTTGTTATTCCATTTAAAAGACATAAACTTGTTCAGAGTTACAATTCTTGTAAGATTTTGTAGGTGTCTGGGACCTTAATTTTGAAAGAGGTCAAATGAGGATAATGGAAGAGGATGATTTTGTATTTTGCCACCAATAATCATTTTCTCTTACTTTTTAATCTCTCTGTATTTTTTTCATAACTACTTTACACTTGCAACATACTCACTATTTTTATTCTCTTCGCCCCAAACATGAGTAATACTTTCTAAATAACAATCCAACCTGTTGGAACCAAACTAGAGTGTAGATAGGCAGTAGAGTACCAAATTTATCTTCAGAGAATTCAGAACTCTTCAACATATGCAAAATTTACCACAAGATGTAACTATTCCATTTATTTAAAAAGATGTACCTATTCTGCACTTCTCAATATATGCAACAACTCCTACATGAAGTAATCAATGCAACAAAATCATATAAAACAAGAACAATACAATTTACTAACAAGAATCCAAATGGTTACTGCCAACTTTGTTCTTTTTGCAGTTGGGTTGGGGGAGCTACAATTAAATCTAAAGAAACCGGCATTTTACAATGTTGCGGGTATGGTACAAGGTAAATCATAAAGGGTCATCTTTAACGATGCACTCGCCTTAAAATGCAAAGCCGAAGGTGTCTACTAAGGGCTTCAAGTTTCTCGGTTTTCGACTTCTTCTTTTGAGACGTTGCGTCTTTCTTCTTTTTCTTCTTCTTCTTGTCATCTTTCAATGAATCAGATGATTTTCTTTGTGTGCTTGCAAGGGGTGATGGAAATACTTCTACAGTCTCCTGCAATCATTTATTGGAATTTCATGTATACAGAATAAGGATACTTCCAACTATCTATATTTAACACTGAAAGCAAGTCCTATCCACCCATTCCCCAACAAGGTACCAAACCAAAAGTTTACCATGTGATTTAAGCCCAATGAATCTATTCTATTTCTAAGAAATGGGATGATCATAACATGATTCAATTCATAGATAGGGAGTGGACCTGAAATTTGTTCTTCGAAACCACAGCAGCAGAAGATTCTTCATCACTGACCCCTAGAGAAGAGCATCTTCCCCAGCTTTCTCTATTCGAACTCGTATACGAACAACATTCTTCAGTTTCATCATTTGGCTGGTCCTACAAATTGGAACTACATACCTCAGTTAAATGGTGACAAATGTTAATGCCTGCACTATTCATTAACCTTTTTCATAGATGCAAAAGCTAGAATAGATACTGGTTTATTAAATTAATAAGCTATTTTTACTTGAGATGGCAAAGATAACATAACACCTACAACAGTCATGGTGAATACGTACAAAGATAACATAACACCTACAACAGACATTGGAGTTTCAATGACAGTAAATTAAGACCACCTGCAGATGTGATGGCACGTCACTGTTAATTGTACAATAGTCATTAGGAATGTTATCCTGCAACAAACATGATGAATACGTCACAAACGTTGAGCAATGGCTAAGGGAAAAATCAAACTACCGCAATTAATTTACGACGTACGATTTCTGTGATCACTGGAGGAATTTCAGAAATAAGATCACCAACAAATTTCGTGGTTGGAATGCTAGGAGCAGAAGATGAACCGGCAACATCATTTCCAGTAGAACGAAGACTTGATATTATCTCATATATTAGATTCTAGAAAACAAAAAGTTGAAGATTTGTAAGTCTAATGGGCAATAGAATTCAAGTATCGATTAATATAACATGATAAATATATTACAATGGTAATAATAAATTATAAAGCTCGAAACGCTTCAAAAACACTGGTTCTCTCTCACAACTTCTCTCCAAATCTGCTTTCTTTCTATCTCTCAAGTCTCTACTTCATCTATAACTTGAATCTTATTAAAAAAAAAAATAGTCTGAAAACCAAGCTCTGGATAACCACGGGAAACACATAAAATATTTAAAATGTTAGGTAGGCCATTATGACCAGGCCAACCCATGATAGTTATGAAATAAATTACTGCATAATTTAAGAATTAAGAGATATCGTGCAGATAGTTGTCAGTGCATTCATATCACTGCTGTAGTTGCATCGATTGGTGACAAACTTTTGGAGCATTTGTCTATGTGACAGTTTCGTAATCCTGTTCTTGACATCCAAGCATATGCATCTCATGCTATCAATCTTATTATTATGCTCCCTTGTATGTAAACTATACTAAGCTCTCTTATTTTCACACATCAAATACTACATCCTATCTCAGGCAACTAAAACTTTTCCTATGTTCAATTTTCCAAGCTTCTCATTTCATCGGTATGCCAAACATCCCCTTGGGATAAACCACTTTACGAAATCAATATTCAAGTAAACACATTAAAACAAAATCCACCTCTTCACCGTGTGGACAATCAAGAATGCTGAATGTTTAAAAACAAATACAAACAACTTTTATAGATTCCAAATCCCATGTCCAAAAAAGGTGACCAAAGGATCTAAGGAAAATGTGCAACAAAATTACATTGTTGAGTCAGTAGGTAAATATATATATATACATGAGTGTCTGGTCAGCTTACGCGCACCAAGACTATTTTCACGGGACATACCACCTGACTCTACAACATTTAAATGTCAAGGAAATCCAAAAAAAAAAAAAAAATCTAGGTAGGTGGCCACCATGAATTGAGTCACTAAATAAGAACAAAGAATATTAAATTGATCATGGGCATGGAATCAAAACTTGATAAATAATAAGAATAACTTGTGAATAAATGTAATCATATATTGAATATAAAAGAGCACTTGCTCTAAGGCAACAAACAAGACGGAAATTTACCTCATCCATGTCAGCCCCAATCTTCAAATCCCCTAAATCATAATACTTCTCAAGCCTACTTGCATGAGCAGAAGGTAATTGAGGTGGATGAAGAACATTATAGAAGAAAATAGAAACTGAGTCATAATAGAATTGTGGTCTTGACGAGTTATGATCCCCATCAAACTTTATTATATTTTTATCCCCCTGCATGACAAAAAAAAGAAACCAGAAATAATAAATTTTCAAACTTATATCTAAAAACTAAAAAGTATAATTCTTTCAAAAGTGGATAGTACCGCATATGAATTAAAGATGAGTTCGGAGTGATGAGGTTGAACGAACTTGTCACAATTAGCATGCCCAAACAAAGCAGGAATGAAAGTTTTTGGGGTCACCTGGTGGCATTTCAAAAGAGGAAACTTAAGATTAGTCAAATTCAAAAAAGAATTACAAATATGGTCACTTTTAAAAAAATTTAGCAATCATAGTCATAAGTATTAATAATAATATGGTATTAATAATACACAAAACTGTAATAATACACAATACTGAATTGTATTAATGAGTATAAATAAATGCAGTATTGAATCGTTTTTATGACTAGAAGCAAATATTTTCAATTTTGATTACATTTATAATAATTTTGTTAGAATAGCTCATTCATTACTATTTCCCTTCAAAAAATGGTTTCATATACAAACGCGCAGTGTAATATCATGTTCAAGTAGAGACAATGGCAAACTTTTGAAGACAGTTCTTTCCAGTAAAATAATTGGCAAAATTACAGGAAAATATAGATGATGAAGCCAATCAAGCAAGGTCTAATGTCATAAAAGGTCAGACAAACCTGTAAGCAATTAAGATTCATGATATCAAACTTTGCCTTCTTCTCAATTACCCTTCGCATGTATTGAACTGCCATCTTTACCTGGCATACGAAATTTACACTATGTCACCATCCAGTCTACATCGTGTTCTTCTAGAAGGAACACTCCAGAGCATTTTTGTAAGAAATAAGAGAATAACAAAAAATAAATGATTAAAAAAAAATTAAAATTAAAAAGAGGTGAACAGGGGACAAGCCGAAACAGAAGGCACTACGAATATAAATTAATAAGGGCGGTTGAGTAATCACAAAAAAAGCTTTTGGAGAATACTCCACCTAGAATCGCTCATCCTTCCACAGGGTTCTATGCTAAAGGGGAAATAATGGAAGTAAGGTCGATAAGAAAACCATAACAAGCCTCTTGGAGAGATGTCATAGGAAGACCAAGGACATTATTCTAACACTAGTTGGGGAAGAAGAAACAGACCTCTGCAAATCATTTACACGAATAGTAGATTTGTCCCGCTTTCCTTTTTTTTTTGTAAACCTTGCTTTCATCAAGGAAAATGGAAGAACATCAATATACAAGGGCATAAAAGTAAAAAGAAAAAAAATCCCAACAAATAGGAGTCCAGCCCATCAATCAGCACAAATAGAAAAAAGAGAGTGATCTGGGGGTCAAGTTTCAAGAAAATACAGTTCTTCTATTAGTCCACCATTTAGGAATAATGATAATTAGGTTTATTCTTCACAACCTGTTCATCCATTTCGCTACCTCTCTCCAAAGCCTTTTCTTTACATTACCTGTGAGGCTGTAACAAAATCTCTAAATCCACCATAGCTTAAGACTTCTCTAGTTCTAATTTAAACATCCAACTCCTTTTCTTTATTCTTTGCTCCTCCAAAGCTTAATGTGTTATTAAAAGCGCTTCACAATCTTTCTTTCACTAATAAATAATTTTTTTAGTAATTCTTTCAAGAAAAATAAAATTAATAATAATAATGAAAAAAATAGAACCCAGATTTGCGACAGCTATTGTTTATTGTAGAAGTCAGGCGTCACACTATAGGATTATCGCTCTCAGTAGTTAGTATGAGACAATTAGCACTGAGCAGCATCCGAAGTATGCAGATGTGTGAAACTATTATAGATCTTGGTAGTTAGTATGAGACAATTAGAAGCATCCAAAATATGCAAATGAGGAAACTATTGTACAAGGTGGAATAAGGTAGAGGTTGTACCGTGAATTTAGGTAGTCGGATCTTGTAAACATCAACTAGTTCCATCATTAGATTGTAAAGGTTAGAGAAGGCACTGTCAAGCACCATTCCAGCTACGGAAGGATCTTCCGCTCCATAAAGAAGGCTGCATTGTATCACAGAAAGCTAAGGTAATTGAATACATCCTAGAAAATTTGAAATATCATAAATTCCAGTCAATGAAAAAAAAAAAAAAAGTAGTTCAAACGAGACAGTTAAATTTTTTAATTTTCAAACATACTTATTTTTCACAAAAGTAAAAGAAATATCAGAAACTGGAAAATATTCTAACGTGAAACGGCAAGGTATTTTTTCACCTAGAAAACAAATTAGAGTATTCCTAGAAACCATCCACTTTGTGGAGAGTTTGAAGGCTTGCATTAGAGGTCAAGAGAATTTCTGTCTCTCTGCCTCCAAAGTTTTATATCATTTTTTATGTAGAATTAAAGCTAGAGTTCAAATGGCTACCTTCCTGGCCTTCTAGTTAGCAGAAAGTTGATAACCATGAAAGTTTCTCCAAGTATGACACAGATCTATACCACAATAATATCAAAAGTACTTACCATTTACCAATTAAGTGATCAAAAGAGGAGAGATTATAGTTACAAAAGGAAAGAGTTGGTGACTCCAAAATAAAGTTGTGTATGAAGTAGCTTCTAAAAGAAAATTGAAGGAGTGTTGCTTATCTGAGAAGATTCTGTTGTTTCACTAAAGTAAGGTCATGAGTAGGTAGAAACTTCATTAATAGTATACGGAGGTTTAATAAATTGAAGGTTTCATTTTAAAAATAAACATGGGAAATAAATTATATTTAACTTGGGAGAAGTTGCAGAATTCCTACACATATCTAACTCCCCTCGCCTACAAGTTTTAGCCAATCGTACTTAAGAATTACAAAATCGTGATGCGGCATGATTACATCAATACATCATCTGTCAAAAGATAAGTACAGAATAGTCAAAGCGCATGGAGAACAATCTAAACTCAAAACACCTAAAGAATGTATACTTCATAGTTTCCCTCTAAGTACAACTCCATGACAAATAAAAACACCAAGGCATACAATATAGTGATGAAAACATGCTACAATATCAATATGACTCAACATACCTAGTTACAGCGCCCATGGATCTTCCCCAGAGACCTATACGGGATACTTGTTTGTTGCTTCTTAAGTATGTCACCACAACCTTGAGGTCGTCCCTCTTACATCATTGAAATCATAGTTTGAAAATTTTCAGATTCAGAACCTCAATTAACTGAAACCAAGATGTATATTCAACAGATATATACCTCATGCCAACCAAGGCTGACATAATCTCCATCAGACAAGCCTGAACCCGAAAAATCAAGTGTGAAAACTGTAATATTTGATGGAAGTAGTATGACAGCAGCCTCATTAGCATCTGCTCTACATCCACTGAATAATTTCCCAAGAAAAAACTTAGTTAAGAATTTCTTAACGTAGAATGTCTTAAATCTTATAGAATCACAGCAAAGAGTATAAATAGGACAAGTTGTCAAAAACAAGCCCAACAATACTTTTACTATAGAAAATCAATGGAACAGGGAATCTTCCAATGCAGAAAATGATCAGGATTCAGGAACTTTTACCAATGGTATATTATTCTGCAAGGAGTAAATACCTGTTACCATGGCAATATACAACACAAGGCAGAGGGGTATCTTCAGGAACAGGTGAAGGCAAATAATGACTGCATTGCAAGGTATGGCCCCTTGAATTTCTTAGCTGCATGTTTGACAAAAATTGTTAATATAAACCATAAGAAATCATAATTTAAATGGAAAATGTATGTTATTCAACGGGCAGCAATAAAAAAAAAGTGGAAAATTTACAGAAGAACTTGTCCATCCATACTTGCCTCCAAATCCTGTCGTTGGTAAGCTCTACCCGCAAGAGTGAAGTTTTTTTCCCACAAATATTGATCAGGGTTATAATCCGCCCTGTACAACAAAAATATGATAACAAGATCTCAACTGCAGAATTGTGAACACTGGAACTATACTAAAGCCACATGACTGTGTAGTATAACCATCATGGAGTAGCCTAGTGGTCAATAGGGTCTTGGTGCTAAAAGGTTATGGGTTCAACCCACTAGTGACCACCAACCGAGGAATTAATTTCCGACAGTAACGTTGACATCCAAATGTTGTAAGTTTAGACGGTGCAAGTAAGTTGGCCCGGACAGTCACGGCGGATATAAAAAAAACTACATAACTGTGTAGCTCGATATAGCTATAACAGCTCAGTAGCTCAAGAAACTCAGCAAATCAAGAAGACATAGCAGAACAAAAATAAAATACCTAGGCGGCCGAATAACAAAATTGATGAACTGATCAATCATATTGATTCCAAAACTTTCCAACGGCTACACCGCCTCATAGAAAAAGAAACCCCAACTCACAAATTCAGTTCACCATTCTTCAAAAAGAAGTTCCACAAGCATCTCAAGCCTCAAAAACAACTTCTCAATCTGCAAATAAAAAACAAACACCACAAACACTCAATTCGATCCAAACCTACCAAAGAAAAACCAACCAAAATCAAAACCCCTAAACGAACAAACGAAATCACAAACACATTACCCGGTAATAAGCATACCCAGATCCAGAGTCATCGGCAGAAGTCAAGGAGAACACAAAACGATACGGCTACAAAAACAGCAACAAACAGAGGCAATCTGGTGATAATTCCTTTGACGCTGATGTTTATAGTCTAGAGTTCCACAATCATTGACGAAAAGTTCATACGGATTTTGAAACTTGCCTGTTTTTGTCGAGAATCTTTAGGGCTTACAGAAAAGGGAAAAATTGATCGGCAATGGAGAGATCAAATCAATGGGTGAAATGCTTTGATTGATCTTGGGTAATGGAAATTATTTGGAAACAATTATCCGAAATAATCTTTGTGGTTGCATTGATGATGTGCTGTGGCTGTCCCGCCATGGGATTTTCTTAAAGCAGTTCGCTTTGCAAAAAGTGGATATTCTTTTAGATGCAACCTACAATAATTAATTACCTTGCGTTAATTAATCTTCGTTAATTAAGTGTTTATTTTGTCATTTTTTAATGTTTAAATATTGTTTTTTTGTTTAAAATTTTCCATTACCAATTATTTTAATTGTTGTAGGTAGTTTAGGGTATAAATTATTCGGTGGAAACCTAACTTCCACACGCATTTTGTTAGACCGAAAGGATTTAGTAAAAAATCAATTCAACACCATATCACGGTTCGATTCCTAAAATCCATAATTGTTCTCATTAAAAGTAATTATATCTTCCTAGTCCCCATCTCTTAATTTATATTAAAAGAAAGTGAGTTTTTTTTAGTACAGGATTTTGTTTTTTTTTTTTTTTTTAGAATCTTATTTTGTTAGTTTAAATTCAAATCAAAAAAGAAAATTCAGCATTAAATGTTAAAAAAAAAAAAAAAAAATCAGCATTAAATGTTAAAGGTGGACAGATATTTGAATTCACGTGTATTGGACAAGCAGTGGGCTGGGCTGTGACTGTGAAACAAATATATGTTTAAAAAAAAAAAAAAACAAATATATGAATTTTCTTTTATTTAACAATTTTTTTTCCCATATAAAATAAAATTGTATGACGACAACTCATTCAAGCTTGTTTACGTACATCATAGTTAATTTTAGAGACCAGTAGCTGCACCCAAAAAACTGGCTGTCCCTGATGTGGCTCCTTTGGAGCCACATATCTCAAATTTTTTTTTTTTTTTTTAAGTGTTCCATTTTGTTTTTTAATATTTTTTTTCTTTCTGACATCACCTCAAGGGTGCAGCTTAGGCTGCACCCAAACTGGTCTCTTAATTTTATGAGATCAATCGTATGATCATACCACATTAATTATCAAGTAATTTTTTAAGAAATTAATATTAAAATATATACTACCATAAATTGAATTAAACACCTTTTAATTATCCAATAATATTTTGTTAGTAGTATTATATGAAAGTTGAGGATTATAACAAAAAGTCTAGGTATCAATTAAATAGTTAGGGTCAATTAAAGTTCAAAGGTATAGCATTTAAATAGTCCTAATTTACTCTTTAAAAAAAGTTGCAATATATTACAAAGAATTATTATTCACTCAATTAAATATGGTTTAACTAAATTATGCATATGTCCACCCTCTCCCAACTCGTACTAAAAAAAATTACATTAACCGAATGGGTCGGTAGCGCGATTGGTTGTCTGGTTTGGTTTTAATTCATTTCCACTCCACCGTCATGAATTCAATCCCTGGAATCGGGATTTGTAATCCTTTTCCTTTCAACTTGTACTAAAAAAAAAAAAAAAAAACTAGATTATGCATATATTATAGGTAGCAAATAAATAAGTTGTTTTCAAATTCATGTGAGAAATTGAATTAGTCTACATGCACTCCAATTATGGTTACGAGAGAGTTGATACTACAATATTTGTTTGCTATAAAAATTTATGAAAAATTAATAAGCAAATGATCACTACACAATGAACTTATTACCTCTTAGATTTTCAAGACCGACCCCTTCACTACTACGTCAAGTTAGTGGTTTTGTGTCCCATCATATAAACCTTAGTAATATTTTCATATAAACTTTAGGTGTAAGATAAATTCACTTGATATAGCTAGCGGATGATGTGTTCATAATTTGACGCCATGATATCAATAGGTGAGTATTAAATCGGTGGGACAGGCATTGACCTTCATTTCATCATTAGTGGACTTTTTTTTTATGTTATAATGTCTGAACATGATATTTTCCATTGACCTTCCACATATATGTATAGTACATCAAATATGAAATTTTAAAAGATCTTCTAACAAATCTTATCAAATATCTAATAAATATATTAATAAATTCTAGAGAATATCTTAACATGTTTTATTTCTAACCAAAGTATCTTAACGATATTTTTTTTCCTAACATATACCATCAGTGTAAATATTATTTCTAGTTAAAGAAAAAAAAATTGATTTGAAGATTTTTTTTTCTTTTTTTGAAATGCGAAGATATGTTAAGAATAAATATGGTTTAGATATTTTCTAAAATTTGTTAAATTTGTTAAATATGGTTTAGATATTTTCTTTGAATATGATTATATATTTTCAAAATTTGTTAGATAATATTTAGTATTTGCGAGAAGATAATATATATATAATTATTAATTAGTTTGAGAATTTGAACTTATGATCTTCATTTATATATTTATGTTGTTGTTGACTCATAGGACTGTCTTATACCATGTGCAATGTAAAAAGAATTTGAGCATGTATTTACTCACTTCATAAAATTCTGAACATATGAATGCATAAAGAAAGAAAAAAAAAAACTCGATTACTTTAATGTAACACTTTATATTGTACTTCATTTTTGCACTGGCTTTATAATTAAAGCTAAAGTCAACTTTCAAATAGATCATAATGTATTAACTTCAATTTAAAGCAGATATTACAGAATCTCCCCCCAAAAAAAAAACAGATAATACAGGTAGACTCTTACATTGAGGACATATAACTGCCAAAAATCTTATTTAAGAAAATAATCATAATAAGAGATCATTAAGGTATCTTAAAAACAAGAAATTTCATTTAAGGATGCATATAGATAAAAGTTGTTTTTTTTTTCTTTTTTCAATTAATTCAGATTAGAAAGATTCGTACTCTACTAAATATGATTTTTTTAAAAGTGTTTTTTTTTTTACTCATCTCAACAATAATTGAGGATAATATTCCAACTCATGACTTGTTAATATAAATATACACTTACACTGTTGAAATATTTCTCTTATTCGCTTTAAAATAAAGTTTATAATTGTTGAGATATTCCGATAAAACAACCTATTCAAATTGAAATTAGTATATTTTTCAACTTGTTAAAAAGTATGAGAGAGAGAAAATGTGAGATTAAAGGGGGTTAAGTATAAAAAATTGTCATGCTTTAGAGAGATTAACGGGTGGAAATTAATCTTTAAAAAAAAAGGTTGAAATTGATCTAGTAGTGATAACTAGATTTTTTTTTTTTTTTTTTTAATTTATTTTTAAATAACTACTTTCTGTATTCTTTTTCCAAAGATAAACAGACAAACTACGTTAAAGTATGTCATGGTACGGTAAAAGTAGATCTGAAAAAACAGTTTTTTAATGGCTAAAAACAGTCCATTTATTTCCCAAAGTTTTTTTTTTTTTTTTGAATGAAAATTTCCAAAGGTTTTAACTTTTATAATACTTGCTTTAAAAAAAAAAAAAAAAAAACTTTTATTTATACTTTTTTAAACAACTTTTATTTAAATAGTTATACATTCTTTAATGGCCAAAACAAGTTAAAGTTAGTTTAATTCATCTATAGTTTAGTCTAAAAAAATTCATCGGTCATTTATCTAAAAAAAGAAATTCATCGATGATTCACATATATATCTTCAAAATGCAGATTCCAAATCCCAATTGTATTGATATTGATTTTTTTTTTTTTATAAAAAACCCCCTAAAAATTGTTCACAAAAAGTTAGTTCTCATGTAAAATGCATCACACAAAATATTTTACACATCAAACATATGCTACCTATCAATGTTTCACCATTTCACATACTCACATGTAATAAAAATACAGTAACGTCCAGCAAAATAAAAAAATGTAAACAACACACGAATTAAAATATATGATCATGACCAAGAAGTTAGAAATTCACTTCAATTTAGTGTTTATGAGAGGAAAAGAAGGGGAAGAAATTGAAAATTTTCAACTCCATGTTTGTTTATAGACATCAACCTCTCCTTAACTCATTTTTTACCCTTCCTCCAACATTCCATCAAACATTTTATTTAATTTTATCAAATGTCACATAAAAGATTTTCTAATTTTCAAATATAGAATATAAAATAAAATATATTTAATTTATCAATTAATACAAATATACTATGATTACATTCAAAAGAATTAATATAAAATAAATACTTTTGTATCATCTCCTCTCCAAAACATAAATATTCAAACAAGTATTTCATACATCCAAATCACTCCATTTCCTCTTTCTCTTCCATATCCTCTCCTCTTTTCAACTCCAAAATGCAATAAAAACTACAATTTATTAATTATCATTTCAAAAATCGAATTTAAACACCATAACACCCGACAGCTTGTGTGCACTTAATCTAATTCACACAATGCACTCGAGCTTAATATTTTGTTGAAAAATGACTTAGGTGGTCATCCTCGCTTACTTGCTTCTCAAATGTTGAAGAAAAATGTTCAAAACCAATCTCCACAAAAATGTTTTCGAATTATGAGTCTCCAACACGAAAAATATTGGCAACAATAGCTAAATCAACGTAAGTGTATGCTCATGATCAAAAAAATTATGGGTTCGAATCAGCTACCTCCCGTTATTGTTGAAATCAAAGAACAACACGACAAATGGGATAAGCGGGAAGGGTTAAATGGAAATATGCACAAAGCCAACAAGTCAGAAATTTTGTTAAATGCCCCGAGAGAAAATATAAAATGGGTATTCAAAGGATGAATATTATTTGCTAAACACTAATCTAGAAAAGTTCAAAATGTTCTATGATCTATTATTTGGTTTTACTATGCCATGAAGCTTCCACCCACCTAGTCCAGCCAAAGCAAATGCCTAAATAGATCACAAGGTAAAGATTAGTAACAGAAAAAGTTATTCAAACTTTAAATGGTACAATAGTGAAAGCATCTACTAATAATAAGAACATATTTTGCTTCACAGAATCGTATAAACACATGTAATCCTGACCACGAAATCAGATTGTCAGATAAAGGAAAAGAAGAAAAGATAAAAGGCTAACGATATATAAGTTGAATTATGTTAAACCACCAATCAATCCAAAAACCTAAGTTCATGGATTGGAGTAAATTTAATTATATCAATCAACATTATAGAAGGAAAATATGCAAGTTTCATAAGCCTTGGACAGGCTCAACATTTATAACGAAGCTCCAGATCCTTACGCAAGAGCTATAGAGATTAGATTGTAATAGTATTCCTTTCACCTCATTCCCTACAGCCCAGTGTACTTAAAAGGTAAATTTCCTGTTGGCTAGCGAGTACAACTTTCCACCACACTATTCGTTAACTGCAGACTACCACCGAATTGAGCTAGAGTTATGCCCTAATCTAATACGTCTCATGGGGCTCACCATCTGTGTGATCCTATTGCACATTGATGGTCCAGGGAAAACAAATTTGAAATTTGTCCTCATGGGGCTCACACAAACCTTGTTATGTGGGACGGGTGTGTTTATTAGATAGTATGAGGCAGTGATGAGAGAGGAATAGTCCACTAATCTTATAAATGCTAGAAGTACTCTATTAGACTGGATGATTGTTTGGGCTTAATGAGCTCTGTTATCATATTAGATAGTATGAAGTTCCATCTAAAAAACAAGAGTGATGAGAGGTGTAACCTATCTTATAAATGCTATGAGGTCTTTTCACTTTTTCAATGGGGATCCTCAGCTGTCTTAACTTCCGGCATCTGAAGAAATGTCTATCCAATTAAATTTAGTTTTAACTCTAAACAATATTAAATTCTGAAAGTGGCATAGAACAGCATAGATTAGTCTTGATGTTAGGTGTGAAAATGTACTGAATAGTTGCATGTGGAGACCCTTTAATCCAGCTGGCTTTAAATCCACCCAAATTACAGAGTTTTGTTTTCGAGTAAAAAAGATAAAGTATGCGTATCCAAATTGTTTCTAAAACGAAATGTTGTCAGTTTTCCTTTGAGGGAAAAAAATGTAAGCCTCAACAAACAGCACATATATTCATGCTTTATATACATATACAATCATAATATATGTAACATGCCTACTCAGCCATGCATAAAGTTAAAAAATTAATTATTATTTCGATCAGAAGAATTAAGGCCTGACCTCATCCCATGATTTTCCTGAAGCCTCAAGCAAAGCCGCATTGCATGTCTTCAGTTTTATGGAGGAGCCACTAAACATTGAGGCTGCCTCTTCCCAGCCTTTATTATGCCCCATACACCTGCATAAAAACATTGATGTTTTACCATTTACCCTAGATATGTTATGGTCTATATCGAACTATCATTCAAAATTCTCTGTTAGAAACTCTATTACTCTCCCTGCATTATCATGGACACAATATTTCTCCCTTTAAAGATTACAGCTCAACTACTTAACTATCTCATTGGATTTTTTTAAAATTTTTTTAATTTTTAATTTTCTTTTTCTCGTAGTTATTGATAGAACTAACTTTTATAACTTTTCATACGTCAATGAAAGTTTTATGTTTCTATAAAAAAAAAAAAAAAAACGAATTTTTTGTTAGGAAAGCTTTTATTTATTTATTTATTTTTATCAGTGAGTATCCAACCAGCTTACGATATTTGCTTGTCAAACTACCTGACCTTACAATATTTGGTTGTCAAGAAAATCCGTAGGAAATTAATGCCTAGATAGATGACCACCACGAATTGACTTCATAACCTCTTGATTCCCAAAGCCTTCTTTGACTATTAAGTCAATCCATGATGATTTTTATTCTTTATTCCATTTTTAAAATGAGAAAATATGGCTGACATTGAGTTTACTCGATCAATTAAGTTACATTATGCCTTCTTAGTAGATCTAACTCCGAAATGGGATAAGTACTGACATGAGAGGAGATTAAAAAAAAAAACAAATAGTATTGCACAGTTTATACAAGAACAACAAATCCATGAATGAAGTATAGTAAACAGGTTGAGCAAGTGCCATGGTAGAACGACTTTTTTCAACTAGGTGTCACTGATCTAACCTAACCAATTAGAAAGCTATCCACTGGTAACTAATAAATAACAATGTTCACAAAAACTAAGGATGTTATTGATTATGTACTTGCCCTATTTCTCGTGGAACTGTTCGACACAACCAAGGACATGCGTGCACCTCTTCATATACAGAGTCAGTAAGACTTACATGACCGTAACTATCTCATTCCTCGAATAACTACTGATAACCTGCTGAAGGTGCTCCGCAGTCTGGCCATCCATGGCAGCAATGGAATAAAAACTGGAAATGAAATGAACCTCTGCTTCCGAAAAACCACCAACTTCCTCCTGCATTATCTGAAGTGTTTCTCTGGTTCGCTTGGCGTCACTGGTCCAGTAAATTCAAACCGAAAACCAAATCCTAGACAGTTAGATTCTTTAACTTTTTTCATGAATACCCTACTTTTATATAAAGAATTGAAGATAAGTGATTATTTGAAACATGAAAAACCTTATGAAAACAATATATCAGACCTATAGTCATGTATAGCAGGGCATTCTAAGTTCTAATAGAATCGTTCTAAATTCTAATGAGAGAAAAAGACATCAAGAAAGTGTATAATCAGTTGAGGAAAAAACATAACCTGGATAAAATAAGTTCAGGAATCCAACACAGTTCTTGGAGTTTATGAGCAATTTTAATAGCATCGACTTTTCCATCTTTACTCAAGGGGCGATCATGATCTAATAAACAATAATTAAAAAGAACAAAAAAAAATTGACATTTGATCTCAACACAACCATAATAGAATGCAACGAAATCACACATTTGTTCGTAACTGTTATGAAAACAAAACAACAATCAAAAGAAAACCGTAAAGAAACATGAGAGAAGCACATAGATTTACGTGATTCACTAGCGATGTGTTAAACGTAGCTATGGTTTTAAAAGAGCACCCCATAAGATTCTATTACAAATACATAAAAGTGTATATACAAAAATATAAACCCAATTAACTATTTCGTCTAGGTTTCAGGCATAGTCCCGAGCCCCCACCATGTGCTCCACCCGCTAACCGAGCAGCAAAACTCCAACTAAGTAATTGTGGCACGTCAAACAGTTCAAGAGACATATCTCAACAATGAGTATACGAACAGTTCAATAATCTGCAAATTTCGAGAATCTCACCTCGCAACGAAAGCTTTTGCCGCGAACTCCTGGCATGACGAAGCAGAACAAGGCGACGAGTGACAGATTCCGATTTAGATGCACCTTCCTCCGTCGCCACTTCGCTCTCCGCCGTCTGAATAGTCGCAGACGGCCATTGATTAGGGTTTCTCCCCCTGACGGAGGAGCTTGCATGATGGATTTTAAGGAATTGTGGATGTTGATGAATGTGATTACAGCAAAATGAAGCGTTCATTGTACAGAGAATCTTACGAACAGTTGAGAGGTGCGTTCGATTCGGCGATGACGAGCTTGAAGCTTGAAATGGCACCGATAATCGTGGGTTGATTGTTCTTAATCGAATTGCTGCTGCATCTTTGTTGGGTTCAATGGGAATGTATCGCCATATCTGAATTGGTAAATCAATCCTCTCGGGATAACTCCATAGCTCTTCACTTTGAGCTCAATGAAGTAGATAAGGCTTTGGAACTTACTAATCATAACCGGCACTCGTTAAGAGGAGGTAAAATACGATGGTAATTTGATTTTTGTCGAATTATTATTATTATTATTTTTATTATTATTTAATGCTTGACCTGATTACTGTTATTGAGCATACAGTTTGATTCTACAACATTTGAATATCAAGAAAATTACTAAGAAATTAATTTTTAAATTAGTGACTATTATGGATTGAACTTATCAAGTTAAGTATTCAAAGCCTGCATCAAACAATTAAGTCACTCATGGTTGATCGAAGATTTTTCATATACAATAATAAAAAAGAATGTATAATAGAAAAAGTACCTTTTTTGTAATGAATAATAAGAATTCGTGATCACCAAAATATTAGGAAGGTTAACTAAAAATACGAAAAAGTCTATGAACATGATGACTTCTATAATTGTAATATTTAATGATTACATTTATAGTCTGCAATAATCGATGCCACAAACTATTTTTAGTGAGATAGTTATTATTTATTTAGTGCACCAAATAGTTATTTATTAAGAGACATGAAAAAAGTAGAATTTGAATACACAAATGAAAAAAAAAAATTAAATTATGTAATTAATGAATTATTTCTAGAAAAATGTTATAATTAAATCTAAAATATTTTTCTTTTATTAAACCATATTTGAGAGAAGAATTCAAATCTATTTATTAGATTAACAAAGTATCAAACTTTATTCTAATGTGTAAATTTATTTTGTTTTAATATCTTGATTTTTGCCAATAAAAATAATAACTCAATAATATTACAAGAAAATAGTAAATTTAGACCTTTCAAGTCTCAATAGTTGTTAAACTAAAAAAAAACAAACTATTTTTTAAAATTTCTTTTAAAAAAAGTGAACCTGCTGCAAATTCTTTCCAATTATTTAACACTATTCAAGTATGAATAGTTAACCTAAATTAGTTTAGTCAACTAGAATTGAGCTAACCTGATGATTTATAATAGAAGTTTTAATTTTTACGCCCCAAATAATGTTGAATAATAATTATTAAAAAAGAAAAAAAAAACGTTTATCCTTCCAATTTATTATTATTTTTTATCCGGGAAAAAAACGTATAAACTTTCCTTTTCCGGTCCTATTTCTCTGATATCTGAATCTGTACGAAGCCGTGCAGTTCATCGCCGACGATCATCTATTACCTTCTTCAGACGGAAAAAGCGATTTGAACCCCAATGATCTAACTTGCCCTCTTCCAATCTCACTCGCCAATCATCTTTCTAAATCACCGGACCGACGATAGTTTCTGCGGTGCTCCGGCCATAAGATTTGCGCGTTTCTCACTTCGGAAGGGCCGAATCGCTATTTCTTCCAGGTGGGATCGAATTTCTTTATTGCTATGTCTGTTATTGTCGGCTATTTTCTCCGGCAGGGATTACTCTTCAATTTGGGTAGGTTTTAATGCAGAGATATGAGCTGTTTGGTTGGTTTCGTCGTTTTTTAATATGATTTTATTTTCTAGGTTTAATGCGCGTTTTGTCGATGTGTTTTCGTTCACCTTATGGTGGGATTTGCTTACCTTGGTGATCGATGAGAGGGTTTGGGGATATGGATTGAATAAAGAGAAACCTTGAAGGTTGGTGTTAATGGCGGAAATGGAGGTCTCTGTGTGTTGGTGTTTGGCGGGCAATGAAATGGCATAATTGGTAGATTTGATGTGTGTATTTTTTTATTTTTTTCCTTTCTTTCTGTTATGAAAATGGCAACAACAATCCATCGAAAAACAATAAATAAACGCAAGAGAAAATGCACTTTAGGTGGTTCATTGACGATGTATTACCAGATGAGAGAATGGTTTTATTAGTTTTGGAGATAAAAATATAAAATGGGTTTTAAGAGTGTTTATAAAGTATAAAATAGGCCCAAATACATAAAAACCTATATGCGTGAGCATAAACCAAATTTCCTGTTTCGTAACTCGTTAACTGGACAGCAAGACCGTGACTAAGTAATCGTGAGACATCTAACTGTTCTAGACATATCTCAATACTTTTCTTCTTTTTATTATATTGAAAATAAACTTGATTTCTAACGTAGCAAAAAAAAAAAAAAAAAAAGGTTAAGCGTCTAATGTACATCCTGTTATTGCGGATTTCTGACTTGGGGGATTTTCAGTGTCTAATTCATGGAGGAAAGTTCTCTTAGTTTTTGGTCTGTTATCTTTTATATGTTGTTTATCAGCGTTTGGTGGTTCGTAGTTAAAGTGTTCTGTAACATGATCCGTTATAGTGTATGAATTTCTATTTTTCTTTGTAATTTTTTACTAATCTCTGTTGAATTAGAATCTTAGCTAACTGGGCAGTGGTTTATACATCGAGACTGTCATTCTCTTTTATTACTTTTGAATTGTTCTAGTGCTATTCTATATTTGGATGTAATTGGCTTATAGTGGCTAGAAGTTATGATTTCAATCCATAGTAGTCATCTATATAGGAATTGATTTCCTACAAGTTACCTTGACACGTGGCATATAATGGGCCAGAAGTTATGCCTTTTTTTTAATGTCCGTAAGTTGATCTTGACACTCACGGATATTAAAAAAAAGGATGTAATAGGCCAAGATATTATGATGATTGTCTATATGCCTTATGAATTTTACAAACCACTATGGCCTTTGCCCCCCATATAGGCATATCTTTCTTTCTTAGGATTCTGTCACATTTTCCAGTTGGTTAAATTCCCACCCTCCAATCCCGAAAATGAGGTTAAAGAGAAGATAATGTTTGTTGAGGATGTGTATTGAGAAGAAAAGAAAGTAGAGTGGGGATAAATTTGATAGCGGGGGTAGTTCAATGAGATTTCATTGTCTACCAGATCTGCATCTTGATTGAGAAATATCTGTAGAACGAGAGTGAGAATTTAGTTTCTCATTACCCTCACTGATCACCCTTTCTAGAAGGAAAAGAAGATGCTATGGTAAAACTTTATTAGAGCTTTTTGTTGGAATATTTGGATCGAAAGAAACAACTGCATATTTCAAGGCAAAGCTTCACCAATCAATAGTTTTATTGATAATATTGTTTCCTCTGTTATATCTTGGTGCAAGCTTTCTCCTATGTTTTATGCTTATCGTGTTACTTCTCTATTAAACTGTTGGAAATCTTTTTTGTAATTGGGCTTCGGAGCATCCCTCCCTTATAATTTCATATTTATGATGAAATTGTTTCTTATGAAAAAAGAAAAAGAAAAAGAGAGAATGTAGTGTTGTTTATTGAATGACTATGAAGGATGAAGCTATAACACATACAAAAAAGAAAAGAAAAAAAAAGTAATAAAAGGGCAAAGACCAATACCAAAGTTTCACCCATCTGGTGGTAGCCGTTTTCCTTTCTGGCGATTGGTTGACTAATATTCTTTGTCCCTTCAATTTACTCTTCCTCCACTCACTAATCAGCCTGAGCTTTCTAATGCTAATTTCTATTTTCCTTTTCCTATCTATAATTTCTTCTAGGTCTGGTCTTATTTATTTCATTCTCCTTCTTAATAGTTCACATCATTGATTTCCTTCGATTTATTATTCTGTAAGTTTTGAAGTACTGCTATTTTTTCCAATCACTTTTTGTATTGTCCTATTTCATTATCCATGTTTTAAAAAAAAAAAAGCTATTTCAAAAAATGTTAAAATAAATAGAATAGTTTCCTTATATATTAGCTGAACGTTTAGTCATCGTAGAACAGTCTAACTTTTAACCCCTACTAAGTAGTAGCAACTTCAGTACAACCTCTTAAACTTTTATGCTCCAAATATTTGTAAACTGTATATAAACTTTTTTTATGAAGGACACGATGTAGTATATAAAGTGTATTTTATGTAAAAGATGAGATGATGATTCTTAGTATTGATGGATTTCAGAATGTTTATGATTGTATCTTCAAGTTGGTCTTCTCTAGACTGTTGGCATTTCTGGTTGTTGGGCTTTCAATTTCAAAATAGTTGCGGCATGATGTGAATTTGTTTGTCGTAATGTTTAAAGTTCATTCTCTGAAGTAATTTTCAAAAGAAGCATGTCCTGCTATAATGTTTGTTGTTGATGGGGAATGTTCTCGGGTGCAAGCGCGCCCGTTATTTCCTTTTGTCCTTTTGTATCATGTGAACCGATGACTCAATTTTCTTATCAATGGCTGGTAGCTATACGTATGTCCTGGTCTTAACCCAACTGTCTGTTCTTTTGTGCTTTTCATCTTTTGCAGCAAGAATCACAGCCCAACCGTACAGCCATGTCTCGGATTGACAACATCCCATATTCTAGGCCACTAAAACAAAAAGCTGTGCACCAAAAAGCTTCCACAGCATCTCATTTTCAAGGGAAAGGCGCAAGGGAAAACGACCAAATCAAGGGGTCTTTTCCAGCACAGACAGTGCAGAAGGCCCCCAAAAGAAGTTTGAAGAATGAACCATCGGTAGCCTTCCAGCAGCCCGAAAGGTCGAATTCGGATTCGTTCCCTGATTCTTCTGCATCTGGGAACGAGTACCGTGTCTTGAGAAGAAAATATTTGCTCCTGGAGGAAGAGACCTTTGCTTTGGGAACAGAATTGAAAGAAGTTGAAGATGAGGTAAGGGCCATTGAAGAAGAGAAGCTTGGTCTCTTAGATGAACTACTTGTTTTAGAAGGACTGATCGATCGTTCAGAGTTGCAGTCCACCCAACAACATTTACCACAACTTTAGCTTCTTTGCTGCTAATTTCTGGCTGGAAAGCTTCTTCAGTCTGTTTAGAGCTCCTATGTTTGTTTGTTTTTCTTTTAAACCAGGAATAGTGAGCATATGTGCCAACTCAAGAGACAACACTTGCCATTTCAGCTCCTATGTTCAGAGTTCCATTTTTTTTTTTTAGATTTTGCTCTACTCTACTCGAAGTAACCATGTCCGTCACTAAGTTAGGCCTCAGAAAACATTAAAAGAATAGAAATACGAGAGATGTCTACAAATTAATATTATAGATAAGTCTCGAAACCGTAACTTTGAGTGGAGCGAACCTTCTAAGTCCAAACCTTCAACCACCGGGCTATCACATGGGGAGAGCTTACTCTGAATTTGGAATGTGGAACCTATGTATATATGCAAAACTGTTTGACCTTTATTCATAGTAGGTTGGAGGTTAACATGACAAGAAAGGAAGCTCCTTTTTATATTCCCTCCTTTTTTTTCTTTTTTCTTTTTTTCTCTTTCCCTCTTTCTACAAATGCCATTTCTGTAATCTTGAATGATATGATTAAATGGGTTTTTTTTTTTTTTTTTTTTATAAGCCAATGGTTTTTATATAGAATTGTGGTTCATAAAGAAAGAGTTTTTATTTTATAAGCCTTTCAGCGTGCTTCAGAAAAGATAGCTCTACTGGAAAACGAAGAAACTCATCGTCTCTTCATGATAGCTAGATTGAAAATAGTGGAAAAAAAAGGCATAATGAAATTTGGGTTTCTCGGAAGAGCCCGGAATTTAATCGGCATAGCCTCCACCGGAGTTGCGGCGGCGTGTTATTCATCTAGCTCTGCAAGTTCCGGCTCCAAAATCGCCGCCATGGACGACCTCCATCTTCAAAACCTCAAAACAAAGCTCTGCATCATCGGAAGCGGCCCCGCCGCCCACACCGCCGCCATTTACGCCGCCCGGGCCGAGCTCAAGCCGATCCTCTTCGAAGGATGGATGGCCAACGACATTGCGCCTGGCGGCCAGCTCACCACCACCACCGAAGTCGAGAATTTCCCCGGATTCTCAAACGGCGTTCCCGGAATGGATCTAATGGACCGGTGCCGGAACCAATCTCTCCGTTTCGGAACTCAGATTTTCACCGAGACGGTCAACAAAGTCGATTTCTCCACCAATCCCTTCAAGATTTTCACTGATTCAAAAACGGTTCTCGCGGACTCTGTAATTGTTGCCACAGGGGCTGTTGCGAAGCGGTTGTCGTTCACCGGCGCCGGCGATTCGCCGGGAGGGTTTTGGAATCGCGGCATATCGGCTTGTGCAGTGTGCGACGGCGCCGCCCCTATTTTTAGGGATCAGCCGTTGGCGGTGGTCGGAGGTGGCGATTCCGCAATGGAGGAGGCAATTTTTCTCACAAAGTACGGCTCTAAAGTGCACATCATCCATAGACGAGACAATTTTAGGGCTTCAAAAATCATGCAGCAACGGGCCTTGAACAACCCAAAGATCGAGGTACTCTGTGTGTATATATATTTTTATCCTCTAAGCTGATCTTTAGGGTGATTGCGCCATTAAGAATAAAGGAGAGAAAGGTAATTGTTTGGAAAATCATTTATCCATAATTAAGTTTTTTAAAAATTATTTATTTTTATTTTTTTCCTTATTACTTTTTATTTTTATTCTCTCTTCAGCAATTTTTCATATGTCACATCACTATTTTTTATTGATATTATATTCATTATTTTATTTTTCTCATAATCATTACATTTATCTCAAACACAAATAAACATTTTCTTCATAATCATTATCTTCACTCCAAACACAAAGAACCAATCCCCACATAATTATTCTCCTTCCTATTTTCCTCCTCATTACCATTCCTCACTTAATCTTTACCATTCTCCTTGCTTCAAACATACCCTTATTGTCACGGGATCACATCAATTTGATGTCTAGTTTTGATTTTGTCTCTTAATTTCAAAATTGAATATTTTTATTATTGAGATTTCAATAATATGTGCTTTTAGTATTTGAAATAACAAAAATGATAGCTATATAATTGAAATTGAATATTTTTATTATTGAGATTTCAATAATATTTGCTTTTAATATTTGAAATAACAAAAATGCTAGCTATATAATTTAATGTTGACGAAAATGATGATTAGACTAATTTTAAATTTTAATACATTGATAAAATGATTATTTTTGTTTTCATGTGAATTTGATTGTTAAAAGACAATAAACATAAAAGTAAATTAAAAATAATAATAAACAAAGACTAAAAGTTAGTATTATTAAAATGTCATTATGTAAAAATGTTCAATTTTGAAATATAGGATTAAATTGAAATTAGATTTCAAATCTAAGGATTAAAAGGATTGTTTTTTCAATTAATTTTTAATTGGTTATCATGATTGAACTCATTACCTCTTAATTACTTAGTTCTATTTGATAACTATTTGATTTTTTGTTTTTGGTTTTTGAAACTTAAATTTATTTTTACTTGAATTTTGTACAATGTGTTCCATCTTTCCTACAATGTATCCATATTTTTTTAGAAAAAGTATGTGAATGTTAATTAAATTTTATAAATACCAATAATTTTTTTTTTCTTCCAAATTTTGGTTTAGTTTTTAAAATATAGGTGTGAGGTAGATATGCAAGTAAGAAAAAATATTTGGTAAAATAGTTGTTGTAAACTTAAATTTCAAAAACTAAAAACAGAATGATTATCAAACAATCTAAATAGTTTCTTGATCACTAAATTCCCGTTTGATAATTAATGATTATCAAACGGTCTAAATAGTTTCTTGATCACTAAAGTCCCGTTTGATAATTATTTGGTTTTTTGTTTTTGAAATTTAAACTTATTTTTACTTCAATTTCTTACCATGTGTTCCATCCTTCCTACAATGTATCCATCTTTCCTTACGAAAGTATATGAAAGTTACCCAAATTTCAAAAACAAAATGAAGCTACTTTTTTTTTGTTTCCAAGTTTTTGTTTGGTTTATAAAAATATAGGCAAGATGTAAGCAATGAAATAAGAAAAACATATCATAAGTTAGTTGTTGTAGGCTTAAATTTAAAAAACAAAAAACAAAATGGTTATCACTTTATTATGATTAGGTGGTTTGGAATTCAGTGGTGGTTGAGGCCTATGGCGATGGAGACAAAGGAGTTTTGGGAGGTTTGAAAGTTAAAAACATTGTTACTGGAGAGGTGTCCGATTTGAAGGTTTCTGGGTTATTCTTTGCAATTGGACATGAACCAGCGACCAAGTTCTTGGATGGGCAGCTACAACTTGATTCTGATGGCTACGTCGTGACGAAGCCGGGGACTACTCGAACCAGCATCCATGGAGTTTTTGCGGCCGGAGACGTTCAGGACAAGAGATATAGACAGGCCATTACTGCTGCTGGAACTGGTAGTGTTTTCACGCCCTCCCTTTCTACTCTGACTTGTTATGTTCCCTCCTCGTATTTGATATTCAAAACGTCTCGAATCAAGTTTGGTGTTGGAAAATAGCTGATAATAGTTGTTTTGATGACCATTATGATAAGAGTTTCCTCTTCAACTTACCTAGGAATTAATGTCATACAAGTTTTTTTTGGCAACATATAGTAGGATCGACAATTGTGTCGTAATTATAGCAAATGTGTACGTTAATTGTTTCAGATATTCATGAGTGTTTAGGATAGTTTACATGTACGTTGAGTATTTTTACGGGACAAAGGTCTGATTCTATTAGATATGGTTGCAAAGTAAGTTGTAAGAAATTAATTGATAGGTAGATGATCACTATAAATTGAATTCATAAACTCTAAATATTTATTATAAAGTTTTTATTTGATTATTAAAATCAAATCAACTCATGATGGTTAGATGTTTTACTTTTGTCAATATTAAAAAAAATAAAAGTTGTAATGATTTGATTGAGCTTTCAGCTCTTCTTAGTAGGCCAGTTACTTTCCATTCATTGGAAAAACCCTGTTTTGGGTTCTTAGGAGGCAACCATCATAGGTTGACCAAGTATTACAGATTAAGGAGGTGATAGAGTTCAATCTACGATAACTATTTATTTAAAAAATATATTCTATTATAATTTTTCATAATATCTAAATGTTATAGAGTCAGATAATATATTTAGTAAAAATAGTCGAGATGCACATAAAATGGTTCGTACATTCTTGAACAAAATCAGTGTTTTCTTCTACGACTTTCGTTCACTTGGCTTTCGTTTGAAGTCAGTTTCTGCTTTATAAGTAATGTTTGGAGTACATTGGTTATTGTTCTCATCTTGGGGCTGATTCAAGATGAATATGTTGAAATGATGCAGGTTGCATGGCTGCTTTGGATGCAGAACATTACCTGCAAGAGATTGCTTCTGAAAAGAGTAAACTGTAAAATTTGATTATGTGGCTGGGATCTACAATGCTTTCTTTGAAAGCCTTAATTAATTTATCACCTTTCATGTGTTTCATTTTTATTTTTATTCTTTTTTTAGTACATGTTTATTTTTGTTCAATTTAACCATCTTTTGTCTAAAATGACATATTGTATAACACAAAGTTTTGTTATTGATTTGATCTGAGTAATGTGTCAAAGCAAGTACATATTTGATATGTATTTTATAATTCTAGTTCACTTTTCATGAGATATATTGCCTCGTCTAAAAAATACATAAGAATTTCATTATGCAGATGAACATTATGAATTGAATCTATTACCTGTTAAGTTATTTAAAATACTCTTGACTATTAGGTCACTCAAATATGAAGGTATACGACTCATATACTTTCATAATGGAGTGCCTATAACATAGCTAGCTTACATGTTGATTGACTAAGAAGTTTTGTAGTTTAAATCTCGACTTATTTAATAAAAATTATGTAGATATATATTATCTTTACCTTTTATTTGTTGATTAAGGGCATACATGGATAAGAGGGAAAATGAAGGAAAAGAAAATTAACTTTGAGTTTGTTTATGATAGAAAAACTTTCCTCAACCCTATATTCCAACCCTCTTAAATTTCAAAACAACATTTTTTCCCTACCATCCTTTTAGGTTTTATTGCAACTACTCATTCAAACAAAAGGTTTTCTATAATTTCTCATCAAACAATCTCATCTAAACATGATTTTCTTGCAACCACTTATTTAAACCGATCATTTCTTCCCTCCATCTAAATATTCCCCAAAAAAATCTTCGACCATAAACTAACTTTTATAAACTTAATGTGAGTTCTTTTTTTACACAAAGTCCAAGTGAATTTAATTAAATGGTAATTGATATGTATTGTGGACTAATTTTTTTTTATTACAAGTTTGAATTTTTCACTTTCTAACATTAAAAAAAATTTACTAAAAAAGTTAGGACATGTTACCTTAGTTGATTATAATTCAATTTAACTTTATGGTCAGAAGTTCGATTTTAGCAATGAGTATTAACTCTCATCCCAATAGTATGTACTATTTGTGGTTCCTCTCGAATGGGTCGGTGGAACGATTGGTTATCTGATTTGATGTTAATCCATTTTCACTCTACGTTCACGAGTTCGATCCCTGAATCGATATTTGTAATCCTCCTTCCCCTAACTTGTACTAAATAAAAAAAAGTTGGAACAATATTTTTTCCATTACAAAATTATGGGCACGAATTAAATAGTTCAAAACTTAAGTAAAAATAAATTAGTACGCAATTACATTTAACCGTCTCCAATTTCTCCCTTCACTCGTGAGTTCTTCTTCATCCCACACACAACAATGCTGCAACACTACTACTAGATCCGCCATTGCAGTCCTTTCAATTCATCTCCACAAGAAACCATCGCCAAACAACAATGGAGAATTATCCAGACGAGCTTCGAACTCCACCGGTGAAGCTAATCTCCCTCGTCGGCTGCCCGGACCTTCATTCCACCATCTCCACCCACCTCCTCTCCGATCAGCCTCCGATCCACACCCTCGCCTTCCCCGACCTTGACAAGATCTCCTTTCTCCTTCCTCCTAATTCCCCCAATGACTCCTCGGAACCGCCCCTTTCCGCTCCCCCTCCCGGCATCTTCAAGGCCGATTGGCTTCTCAAGCATCGCACCAAGGTTCCCGCCGTCGTCGCCGCTCTCTTCCCCTCTCACCACGTCTCCGGCGATCCCGCTCAGTGGCTTCGGCTCTGCTCCGATCTCGATCACCTCAAGTATGTATATAGACTCCCTTCTCACCCCCTTACTCTTTTCTTTGTTGATTTCTGTTGCGGCTTGATCTGTGTTTGATTTGATTTCTAGGGGTGTGATTCGTTCGAGGAATATCAAATTTGTTGTCGTTGTTGTTCATTCTGATTCCAATGGTAAGTTCATTTTCCTCGGCTGTGTTTTTTTGTTGATTTTAGGTGGATGGGAAGAGTGTGTTGTTTGTTGTTTATTTTTGTAATTATGTATACATTTAAGGTTTTCATTGCAGATGATATCAGTGAGGATAGAATGCTTGCTCTACGTAAACGTGCTGAAGTGGATTCTAAATATGTCGTCTTTGTTAAACCTAATGATGCTTCGGAATTATCGCAATCCCTTCACAGGCATTTCCCCTTTCTTGCTTTTCCTACGTGTTTTCTTTTAGATCATCTACATTTGGGGTGGGGGATTCAAATCGACGATCTCTTGGTTATGGCTCATGTGCACACATTTATGTCGGTTGAACTATTGCGGCATGTTTTCTTTTAGTTAAAAAACACTTGGGGGTGGAGGATTTGAACGGATGATAGCACACTTATGTTGGTTGAGTTATTGCTATTGTTATGCACTTGCATTTGGTTTGTGTACAACTTGAAAACAGCAACTTCGTCATTACTATTTGTAAGTTTGTAACACCCTTGCGCAGGCTACGGAACATCTTCTCAGAACTGGCAATTACATACTATAAAGAAGAAGGAAGGAAGGAGAAAACACGTATTGAAAAGAGAACCTACAATTTCACTGAGTTGAATATTCGGTATTGCTTTAAAGTAAGTTCTCCTCTATTACAAGTTACAACAAGGTGATCAAATATTTTGGATGATTGATAAGTTACTAAGAATAAATATTTGACTGGCCCTGATCCATTATAACATTATTCAGTCAGCTCTGCCAACATTAATGCTGAGACTTATCTGAAGACGATCTTGAAGATGAATAATGGACTCTAACAATTCTTAGATAATAGACGTTCTTCAAAGATCTACCCTTTCATTCGTACTTGAAAACATAATTACGATTGAAGAGTAAAACTATATTTAGTAGTGTATTTTAACACCAAGAAGGTGCATGTTTTGGCTACTTTTTTCTCACAAGTTGGTAACGACAATTCAATACTTTGTACATCCCTATTGCACTGTATACAGAAATTCTATAATTGCATATGATGTTCTTTGTTCTGAAGTTGTGCGATTGCACTTGATTTTTCTTTATGCCATCCTCTGCTAGGCTGCCGTTTATGCGGAGTTTCTAAGTGACTGGATTGAAGCTTTACGATTTTATGAGGATGCCTATAACAAGTTGTGGGAGGTATATTATCATTTACATTGTTTACTTCCCTTTTTCTTTCGCTGATGCCAGTTGAGTGTTGCGTTATTTTGGGTTATTATTGTTGTATTTTTATTTATTTTTTTATCGTTGGTCAGCTTGCATACACCTTGACTATTGTCACGGGACATACATCCTGACCTAATAATATTTGGATGTCAAGGAAACTCGTAGGAAATTAATTCTTAGGTAGGCGTTCACTATGGATTCAACCCATCACCTCTTAGTTCTCCATCACCTCTTAGTTCTCTAAGAGTCTAAGACCCTTTTGACCACTAGGCCACCATTTTGAATCATGTGCCTACTACTACTAGGCCACTCCATGATAGTTTTTATTTCCTATCCAAAAAACAAAATCATCAGACATTAGATTCTAGTTCCGAGTAGTTTACACCTCAATTATTGTATCAATTCATTAACGGTTACATTTAGTAGACTCTTATCAAAAGAACAACAAAATTAATGTTTAGTTGGATGCAATCATGGAACTCAAACTTCTTTTAAAAACTCTTGTTGTAGTAGGCATATGATTCTATATTTGAGTGAGGGATGGAGAATCAGTCTGTTCTCACCATTAAACATTTTTTATTATGTGTCAGCTTTCAGGGATACCAACAAGGGCACTATCAATTCAGCGGTTGGTTGAGATTAAAACAATTGCAGAGCAGTTGCATTTTAAGATATCGACCTTGTTATTGCATAGTGGAAAGGTCATTGAAGCAGTGACATGGTTCCGCCAACACATTACCTTGTACAGAAGGCTAGTTGGAGAGCCAGATACCGAATTTCTTCACTGGGAATGGATGAGTAGACAATTTTTGGTATTTGCTGAGTTGCTAAAGACAAGCACAACAACTAGCCTTGTTAGCATCCCAGCAATGGGTCTAGGCACTGGAAGCAAACCTTTAACTGAATGGGAGTTGTCTCCAGCTTATTACTATCAGGCATGAACCTACTGCCCTCCTTCATATTTATGCTTCCATTAACCTTTATGAATTAAGTTGTTATGGGAATGGAATGATTGGATCCTCTTTTCCTACCTCCTTGAATTTTTTCTTTTCTATTCTGAAAGGTACTTATAGTCTAAAATAATTTTCTTTTATGTCATATGTAGGCTGCTTTTTGGAGACTTAAGAATATTGACTACTTGTAGTTCTTTCATATCTATATTTTTTCCCATGTAATCTTTGCTTGAAACTAGACATGCCACTATATCTATCAACCTTAAATTAGAGACGAGACATCAAACAATTTAGTCCTGTGATTATTGGAGTTACATTGGACAAACACCGTAGTTCTTGCCAAAAAAGAACAAAACGCATAATCTTAAGTAAACATTGTAGCTTTAGAACAAAAGGGACCTGTGCAATATGATTGATCTTGGGGCTTATTAGATTTGCTGCTATTGAGTCTTTCATTTTGACACATCTCATAAAGAATATCTTTTGGGAGAAAAATTTGCAAATGTAGAAAATGTGTGAAACTTCGTGTATATTAGTTATGTTTCTTTTTGTTTGGAGTGGTGTTTAGGGGACTTCCATTTAAAATGAAAAAAGATCGAACGCATGTAGAAAGAGAGAGGACAATAGTGGAAACCCCACACCCAAAATAAGAAAACTAGCTCTAAATTCTTACTTACAGGTATACCTATACCTCCAATTATTATTGACCAACTATTAAGTGTAGTTACAGAGATTGTGGAGTAAAACGAAACATGAAAGAAAAACATTGAAATGAACGGTACTCCATGCCACTTGTCCCCAAGGGGCAGCCTTATTGGTAAAGGCTTGGAGTCTCCAAGATATGCTCCTTTAGAGATCCTAGGTTCAAAATCCACGCGTGAGCTTAATTTTAGAATCTCTTGTTGTCTCCCGGATCCGAGCTTTGGGATGGGCACGGGTGCTCTCAGGTATGTAGTGGTGCGAAGTTCCTACTCTCGGTTATCAAAGGAAAAAATTATAATACTCCATGCCTCTTGCCTCTCCATAATTTTATCTGAGACATGTCATCTGTGACCAAGTAATATATGAACTATTGAATCATCTTAAGTCATCAATCACCCACAAATTTAACCGATAGGTTGGAGTAAATTTAATTATATCAACTAACATAAACTATACCTTGTTTAGTTTCCAATTATCAATCTGGAAAACTGTTGGCACTTGTACTTAGTTATGCTGTTAGAAGTTGAACATTACTTCTTTATACAATATTCAATGTTCTTTAATTATTCCCACCAGAATTCTTAATAGCCTAATTGTTCTTCAATGCTCTGATTAGACTACATTTCTTGATTTAGTTGAGCATTGGTCATTACCAACTATGTCGAATCTTTTCTTGGTTTTTTTTTATAACATTCAATCTAAGTTAACTATAAATAATTTTGTGAATTTAAAGAAGTTGGGAAGGTAATGTATTTGATCCAGAAACTCACCCTTGAAACAGTTAGCCGCCAACTACCTGAAGGAGAAGAGATCATCTTTTGAATTGATGTTGTCGATGCACATTAATGCGGATGAATTGGAAAAAACTACCGAGTCTTTGGTACCATCAGTATATGTGGGGCAGTATTCTAGGTTACATGATGATGTAATGCGTATGCAATCGTAAGTATTTTGTAAGTAAATTCTCAATTCATCTTTTGCATATGCTTTTTATGACTAAACTTTTGACTTGTCTCGTACATGCAGTGTTACTGATGAAGAGTTTTTGAATAATGCCATTGTTGAAGAAAAAAAGCATCAAGATCCACTTAAGATGATTACTTCCCTTAAAAAAGCTTATGAGTTGTATAGCCAGGCCAAAGCCCAGAGAATGAGCTCCTTTTGTGCATGCCAGATAGCTAAAGAGCATTATGCAATGGACAATTTAGAAGATGCAAAAAGACACTTTGATAATGTTGCAAGTTTATATAGGAGAGAGGGATGGGTCACTTTGCTATGGGAAGTCCTCGGTTACCTGCGAGAATTATCGAGGAAACATGGTATTGTGAAAGATTATTTGGAGTACTCTCTTGAAATGACTGCACTTCCCATATCATCTGATGTTCATATGCTATCTCTCAGATCCAAAGATTGCTCCCCAGTGGGCCCTGCAACTCTAGAACAGAGAGAAAAAATCCACAACGAAGTATTTAATCTTGTTCATGAAGAGTCAGTGTCGCCCGTAGTTGAACATGGCAAAGAACTCAAAGTAACGGGAGATAATCCTGTGCATCTTGAAATTGATCTAGTGAGCCCTCTTAGATTGGTGCTTCTTGCCTCAGTTGCTTTTCATGAACAAGTAATCAAGCCTGGGGTGGCTACTTTGATTACCGTGTCGCTTCTATCTCACTTGCCTCTTACCATTGAACTTGATCAATTAGAAGTTCACTTTAATCAATTAGAGTGTAACTTTATCATTATAAATGCTGAAAGACTTCCTTTGGCTGCGATGGCCAGTGATAATGGTCACAGAGTTGAGCAAGCTCCTTCTCTTGCACTTTCCTCAAATAAATGGCTACGGATGACATATCAAATCATATCAGGTAATTCAGGGCCCGTTTGGTAACGCTCCTAATTTCTGTTTCTTGTTTCTGTTTCTCATTTTTGGTTCTATATCATGCTTACAATGGTTCTGAAAAGTGTTGATGAATTTCATTTTCTTTTGTTCATAATTGTTTCGAAATACTGCATATATTTAAGCAAGATTTTATATTCCGGCATGACTGGAGATGTGATATTGCTCTCATTTTCACTTCTTACTTGATTCTGAATATTCGAACCATTTCAGTTTTGTCCCTGTGCATGTCGACAGTGAGAGTTTCTGTTATTCGAGGTGTATGGCTTTGTTAGAAGATTGCTACTTTTGACAATGTATTGTTGCTTATATCGTTTTAATATTTCATTGTATCTTTATTCCTTATTTATAGGAGATTATCTTGTTATCTTATTCTCTATCATGTTAGAGTTTTTCTCTATAAAAGAAACTACAATCCTCAAATGTGTATGCTGAAATATATTTAAAACGATTTTCCCCCCCAAAATCCAAGTTATATATATAGAGAGAGAGTAGCTAGCTGCACATGCATATGTACATGTGATATTATGATTATAGTCTTTTAAGTTTCTGTTAATATATTTTTTTTGTTCAGAGCAAAGTGGTAAACTCGAATGCACCTCTGTTATTGCAAAGATACGGCCAAACTTTACAATCTGTTGCAGAGCTGAAAGTCCGGTTTCAATGGACGATTTACCGCTTTGGAAGTTTGAAGATCACGTGGAGATGCTCCCAACCAAGGATCCCGCTCTAGCCTTTTCTGGCCTGAAGGCAATACAGGTTGAAGAGCTTGACCCAGAAGTGGATCTTATTTTAAGCGCTTGTACACCTGCATTAGTTGGAGAAACTTTTATAGTACAGGTAACCGTGATCTCCAAGGGTCCCGATATCCACTCTGGCGAGTTAAAGATCAACCTGGTTGATGCTCGAGGAGGTGGTTTGTTTAGCCCAAGGGAATCAGAAGCTTCTTCTGATAGCCTTCATGTTGAGCTTCTTGGCATTTCTGCTATGCAAGATAATGAGGAATCACATTTGATCTCTGATGAAGCAATGAAGATTGGAAAGTCCTTTGGACTTATTTCTGTTCCATTTCTAAAAAGTGGAGACTCCTGGTCCTGTAAACTGCAAACTAAGTGGCATGGAGCCAAACCCATTATGCTTTATGTATCCCTGGGTTATTCTCCACATAGAAATGAACCAAATGCTCAAAGAATCAATGTCCACAAAAGCTTGCAGATTGACGGAAAGCATGCTGTCACAATTAGTCATCACTTTTTGCTGCCTTTCCGGCGGGACCCTTTGTTGCTTTCAAGGACTAAATCGATCCCTCAGTCTGACCAGTCATTTTCTCTGCCTCTAAACGAGACTTGCATATTGGTGATCAGTGCCCGGAATTGCACTGAGGTCCCGTTGCAACTATTATCCATGTCAATCGAAGCAGATAACGACGGGACCGAAGAAAACTCATGTTCCATAAAATATGCTAGCAGTAACCTTGTAGACCCAGCTCTTCTCACGCCTGGAGAAGAATTTAAGAAGGTTTTCACTGTCACTTCCGAGATAAATTCATCAAAGCCTAGGTTAGGAAATGTGTTACTTAGGTGGAAAAGATACTCAAAGGTTAAAGACCAGTATGATAGTGTTGGTTCAGTCTTGACCATGCAGAGGCTTCCTGGTGTAGATATTGAGTTTTCGCCCTTAATTGTGTCCATGGAGAGTCCTCCTTATGCCATCTTGGGAGATCCATTCACATATTTTATAAAGATTAAAAACCAATCTAAGTTATTACAGGAAGTCAGGTTTTCTTTAGCAGACGTACAGAGCTTTGTGGTATCTGGTTCTCATGATGATACCGTTTTGATACTTCCGAAATCCGAGCACATCCTTAGCTACAAGCTGGTTCCTTTGGCCTCAGGTATGCTGCAGCTGCCCAGATTTACTTTAACCTCAGCAAGATATTCTGCTAGCTTTCAGCCTTCAATGGCGGAATCTACTGTTTTTGTGTTTCCATCAAAGCCCCCCTGCGAGTTGGCCGACAGGGGAGACGCAGGTCCGGAGTCTAGTGGTCCAATACCTACCAGCCTCTCTTGAATGAAGTGACTTCTTGACTGACGTGGCAATGTATTTTGTATTCCAACTTCTGATATTTCTGATTGATTAGCTGGACTGATGTGGGGGAGATTTTAGCATTTCAAGTCCTGATGATCATAGATGATGACAGGGACTGGGATTTTGTCTGAGGCCAGCAGTTGGGTGCACAAGACTTTGTCATGGGGAAATATTTCCTTCCAAAACAAAGAAACAAAAAGGAAGTCCATTTCATCACCATTACCATCATCCCACTTCAACCTTCACTCATGATGGGCTCAAAGTCGAGTTGGATCAGTCCATGACAGGCATCCCTGCTAAAAACCAAACAAGAAGCCAAGGACTTTTCGATGTATGAATTTTATCACGAAGAAGATGATAAAGCGACCGGGGATAACGAAACACTGCAGGCATTTCCATACACCATTAACCATTCAACAACTATTATGATTTGGAGACTCTCTCCCCTTTATGGTACTCTGCTTTTTGATTTAAAATTAGCTGTGTTTATTATAACCCATGATAATGATCATAGATTTATTGTACTATTGATTTTGAAAAGAGTTCTGTTTACATACAATAGAAATGTGATTAGATTCATTTGCAGAATCAGCAACTACTTAGAACTGTGAAAGAGGAAGACAAAAACAGTCTTCTTAAGTTCAACTACAGTTACAGTTAACTTCACTTATGTCGATTGAGCTATTATTTTTGTTGGCGACAAAAAAAAAAAAACAGTTAATATATTGTTGAGGAGGATTTATAATAAAGATGAAAATGTGGGGTAAGAAAGGAGACAAAGTCCATTAGGGGAATTTGGTTAAGGGACATTATTAAGGCAACCTCCATTCCATGTGCAAGTTGGGATCTGAAGGTTGTTTTTGTTTGTGCAATGTAACGTGTAGCTGAGACAGAGAAGATAACATGGCACGTGAGTCCTTCCTCCACAATTAATGTCCATCTTTCTCTAACATTAAATTACCTTTATTACCTTATTTGTATCACCGTTTATTCCGCGGAACGTCGTTCTTGCTAAAAAAATCAATCATATTTTTGACTTCCTATTTATTATTAAGAAGTTATGAATTCGAATGTTTCTCTTAGTTCTAAAAAAATAGAAGTCTTCTTTGAAATCTTAAAATTTTGAATTTTATATTCAATGGATATCTTAAACGTTTATGACATCTTTTTAAAATCATTTATTACTTTATTTATATCTATATATATATATATATATATATATATTTTTGTGAGTATTTGAATTAGTTTAGGCCTATTTTAATTATTAACTAATTTTCATAAAATAATCCTTTAATCCTATCTATTTGATTGTTGAGAAAATTTATATATTTAAGATAGGAAAGGTTTATATATATATATATATATATAGTAGGTTTTATTATTATAAAAGAAATGAGTTGGAAGCCAAAGTTGCAAAGCTCTAGCATTACGTACAATAATTAAAATATTTTTAAGAAAATAATCTTTTTACGATTTAATTTTGAGGTCTAGTTTCAATTTGATCTTTAAATTTTAAAATTAAATATTTTTATCCGAAATATTTTAATAACGTTTGCTTTTTTTTTAGATAACAAAATCATTAATTATATAATATGATATTGATTAAAATGATGATTAAACTAATAGTAAATTTTAATATATTAATAAAATAATTTATTTATTTTACACGTGAATTTAATATTTTTTTTAATAAATATAAAATTAAATTAAAAAAATAAAACTAAAAGAAAGCACTATTTGAAGAATAAAAAGAACAATTTACCATTTATTTTGTTAAAAGAAAAAAGAAAAAAAGAGTTTGAAGCCGATGTGTCAAGAAAAAGGTAGATAAAGAAACGGTTATAGCGTGAAGAGGAGTGACAGCTGGATAGGGTTGGCAGGGATGGTTAGAAACAACCAACACGTGTCTTCCATCAGAAGATAGACACGCGGATTTTATTTAATTGTTTTTTTAGTTTCTGACATCCAATTGGTCTGTCACCGTTTATACATCACCGAATCTCTTACTTATCAATCCCCAACTCGCTGGTTTCAAACAATGACGGCATTTCTTTTTATTTCCCTTTTTGCCCCCCACCTTCATTTCCATCACTCTCATCACACGCGAGCTTATAACATTATTTTCGTTAAATTATAGGATTTCAGTCAAGCATCATATTTTTAAATTTTGAAAATTTTTTAAATTATTTTTAAATTTTAAAAAATGTTCGAAGAATACTCTAGTTTTAGATGAAAATCGTTAAATTTTGTTTCAAAAATACGTGTAAAAGTTTAAAAATATTTCAAAATACCTCCAAGCTTAAAAAATGTTTTTAAAATATTCTCACCATTAAATTTTGGACAAAAAAAATGTTTAATTTAGTTTTTTTTAAGAAAATTTAATTTAATTTGAATAATTTGTCTTTAGCTTTTCAAAACATTAAAAAAATATTTTTACTAGAAAATTGTTAGTCTTTTTTCTCTCTTTGTATTTTTTTCCTCTATGAAAATTAATAAGCATATTATTAATATTTGAAATGTGGTAATAACAATTTTATCAAATAAGTTTCAGGAATTCAAAATTCATAATCATAATCATAATCATCTTTCGTAGTTTTTCAAAGATAAAAGAAAAATTAAATTATTGTTTTGATGAATTTAAAAATCAAAATGGGTAGGTTTAGGTAGGAATTTATCCACTTTCTTAAAATGAAGGATAAATTAACGTGGTTTTGCTTTACAAAATCTATTTATAGTTTCAATGATTTAATTTATTTAGCTATCCAAAATGTTTGAATTTAATATCAAATTTCATGATGAAAAAATGCATTATCGATGACCCACATATTACTTTCAAATTTATATTTGTTGTTATTCTCATTAACACTAGAATTTATAATTCATTTGTAACTATATAATTTATTTAAACGTATGTGTTTATTCTTATCAATTATTAAAAATTGGAAATTTAAAGTACATTACAATTAACAATACAACTACTTAAAAAATGCTAGTATGTTGGAGAGTTACAAATGATGATTATGATTATAAATTTTAATAATCTTAAAACGTATTTGATAAAATTGATACTACAACATTTTAAGAAGAAATAAATCAAAGAGAGAAAGAATATTAACTATTTTTTAACAAGAATATTTTTTTAATATTTGTGAAATGCTAAAAGATATATAATTCAAACACAAAATAACTTTTTTTTCAATCCAAAATTAAATGGTGAGTATATTATATATATTTTTTAACCTTTTAAAAATCAATGGTATTTTTGAAACTTTTTTAAAGTTTGAGTGCATTTGAAACAAAAGTTTAATGGTTTCCATCCAAAATTAACGATAGAGGTATTTTTGAAACGTTTTTTTTTTTTTTTTTTTAATTTAGAGGTATTGATGAAACTTTTCAAAGTTTAGAGGCATGTTTGACACGAACCTTATAGTTCAAGATATGTTTGATAATTTAACCTATTATTTTAAAATTGAGCATATTTCTAATGAGATTAATAAGACCTAGTAACTCTGAAGGTGTTTGTTTGACATATTTAGGTAGGATTTAACTTAAGGAGTTATATTGAATAGTTATATTGAGTAGTTAAAAATTGAGAGTTGTACCCAAAAACTTGTTTGGATGTAGTTTTTGGTAGAAGTGTTAGAGTCAAAATCTTGTTTGGATGTAAATTTAAAATGAATAATTACTTTTAGTAGTTAAAAAAAATGATTAAAAGTGAGTGGTTAAAAATGTATTATTTTGATTGATTTGAAATGAATGAGTAAAAATGAGTGGTTAGAAAAGATTGAGTAGCTATAAATAAATAATTAAAAATAAGAGTTATTTTTAAAAGTAAAAATGAAGAGGGGTTAGTAAAAATTTATTTGGATATAAGTTTTTCAGGAGGAATTAATAAATCTTAAAACTAAATCCTACCTAAATATGCAAAATGTGTAATTTTCTATTTTCAAATGTTGTTGAATATATCTATTTCAATTAGGTAGTTTGATTTTGCTAAATCTTAAAATTTGTTTCTTCGGCCTTACAAAAAAAATATGGAAATTTAAATGAAATGTTAATCAACGTTTTTTTTTTTTTTTTTTTCAGTTGTTACCAACACAAAAATTCATAAAACTCTTCATAAAATTCGTATATAAATTTTTATAAACCATTTCGATACAATATAATCTCTACTATAATCATCTATAACTTTAGGTATTCATAACTTTTCTATATAAATTAATAGTTTTACCATCAACATTTATAATTCGTTTTCAAATAAGGTTTTATTTTCACCAAATCTATCGTAATCACTTAAAATACAACATAACCAATACATTTCATCTCTAAAACTTTCTATCTAAATATATCTCTATCTCTAGATTTTATTTTAATAGAAATGAATAAAAAATTATAAGTTAAGTTATAAATTTAATCTCTATAATTTAGAAAAAGTTAAAATCTAATTTATATGGTAAGATAAAACTTTCAAACGTATTTATCATTTGTAATTATTATTTAATTAAATACATAACAATCAATTCTTTGTGTGGTAATCTTTTTGTATTTTGTTGGCACTAAGTTAGGTAGATAAAAGAAATTTTTCATTTATTCAATTTTATCCAATCGTAAGAAATAATTTTAAAAATCATAAGAACCATATGTTTTTCAAAACCATGGAGATCATATGTATTTATTTATTTATTGTAGTCTTAGTCTTTGAAGTTTAAACATTTTGGATAGCAAGTCAAAGAGATTTAAATAAGAGGGCAATTGTTGTCTTCAATTGTTGTCTTCTTGTTTTATCACAACTAATAACCTCAAATTTAATACTAAAAATGTTAAATTATTATTTTAATTCATATAATGCAATTTGGGGGATTTTTTTAAGGAATGAACTAGACAATTAAGAACTAAATGAAGATGATATATATATATATA